>NIPQ01092245.1:0-11431 GCA_002806875.1 Lepidotrigona ventralis hoosana | reverse complement strand
TTTTTTTTGAAATAATATTTGCATAAAGAAATAATATATTACATTTTGATACTGACTTATACTTTTAATACTGTGAAATTATTATTAAATTATTATTATTATTATTATTATTATTAAGTATTATAATATAAATATTATATATAATTGTTATTATTATTATTATTAAAATATGAGATAATAGTATTTCAAATAATATTCTAAATAATAATATCCATTAATTTTTATTTAAAAAAATAATTAATATTATTTTTTAATCATTATCTGNTATTTAAAAAAATAATTAATATTATTTTTTAATCATTATCTGTTAAAGATAGATTATACGAAATTATTATTATTTTTTAAAGGTACTTATACGTTATCGCCAACTTTTGTAAATAATTCTTCAGTTTATTTATATATATACATGTATCTTTAATACACATAATTTTAGACTTGGATAGCGTTTGACGATTGCTTTTCGTCCGACCATTTGGCTCCTTTTTTGCATTATACATTTACTGAAAATTTTATTTTGTATTTACGCAAAAATACGATTGGTTTTACAAAATTTATTATTACTAATTTGTTATTAAAATATTTCGTGCTTTCGTTCAATATTTGCTTCATAATTTCAGCATTTATGATTCATGCTACATTCTTTCTTTAATTATTATCATTCAATTAACTTCATTTAATTTCGATTTGTTTGGGAAAACTTTTGTATAGCATATAATATAAAATATGTGATATGAAACATACATCAATATACGCAATATCCGAATTATTTCTTTCGTTCTTGATTTCGTGAAGGTCATTGAATGTATATCGTCTAAATTTGCTTTATATCCGCTTTTGCATAATATAAAAAAGAATGTAGCCCATTCCATTTAAAAAATTGAAAGTCGCAAAAAAGTCACTTTAGTTCGCGAAAAACAGTATGACTGGAAAAAATTTTTATATACATACATTTGTATATAATATACAAAATTTTTATATAATATACAAAATATATTATAATATATACATTATAATATATATTAAATATATTATAATATTAATATTAATATATATTAATATTAATATAATATAATATATTAATATAATATATATTAAATATATTGTAATATATACATTATAATATATACATATATTATAATATATACAAAATATATAATATACAAAAATTTTTTTATATACATACAAGTATATAACAATACAAAAAACAGTACAAATTTTTTCCACATCTACTGTTTATGAGAAAAAGTAAATCCGTGAATATCCTGTAGGCATTTTATATGCAAATGTACATGATATTTGAAGATGGCGAATATATTTAAAATGTATATTTAATCGATTTATTACAATGAACAGTATGTATAAAATTGTCATACTGTTTTCTTTTACTAACTGAATGTAAATATGCATTTGTGCACATAAATAAATAATATAAATAAATAATATCGTATAAATAATATTGTGATAGTAAATAATATAAACCAATATTGTAACTTTTTTTTAAGATTTCAAAAACAAGTTTATTTTGTTAATATTGTCTTCAAGAAATTCGAATAATTCTTCGTTTCGTTCTAGATATTTTTGGGACAATAAACAAAGATATAAACAATAATTAAAAAATCATTTTTAATTAATTCGCGTATCAACATATTTATATTTGCAACTCACTTTGTTGTTATAAGTATCAACGTTGCCGAAATTGACAGAATTGCAAATGCATTTAAGATGCTTTGAATAAATTCTCGTTTGATGTTATAAAAGATTATCATTTTTTTCATTATGTTCGTTGTTAAAGATAGTTTCTTACAATTGCTAGCATTTGTATCACTAGCATTTGCCAAACAATCGTGTTATCGATTATTTCGATTTTGTTGTTGCCATGTTTTCAATTTTACGCAAGTAGGAAATCACAAAATACCACGTGATAGTCGTTTACAAATGATCGTTGCGACGAGTGTTATTCTGTTTAGTATCATGAAAATATAAATGATACAAAAATTTAGCTATCACTTGAATATTTTGCGAAGTGTTTGACATTTTTCGTTGATTATTTGAAAATTAATTTTGTAAAATTAAAATTTCATATTTATAAAACATGGCGCCTTAGGTTATAAATACGTTAAATTTTAACGTTCTTCTATGAATTAACTGCACCTTGTGTTTAATGGCAATTGTAGTAAATATTTGAATGTAAGTTTTTTAATATACTAGTAGATTGTTTGTAACGAAATTATATATCAGTATCATTGTTATGTATGATAAAAAATATAAGTTATTTAATTTAATTTATGTAATATGTTGTTTACAATTAAATTTTGTTTCATTAGATAGAAATGACAATCATAAAAATTGACATTTTTTTTAATGTTTTGTTTTAAAATCATGCATTTAATATTTAGAAATTGTGCTTGTAGTTTATTGCAAGTATGGACAAGCAAGTGACAACCAAACATATATTTGCTGTTAAGCAATACATGTAAAAATATGAAAAGCAATTCCAAAAAAGAAAATATTAATGCGAAGAAAAAATATGTTTTTTTCACTGATCCTGACATTATTGTTCAACGTGCTGAAATACCTGCAGTAAGTTAATAGAATTTAAGTATTTTTATATTACATTTCATCATTTCGCTACGTATATTACATAATTGATTTTATAAACGAAAATTATAATGTAACAATTATTTATATTGTTAACGATATAGTCTAATAAAATATAATTTTAACAGCAGCAAGATTACATTAGTAAGCAATCATCTAAAGACGCAACATCTAATGTTCCAGTTCAACTTGATTTGAAAAGTTTAGAAAACTTATCATATCATTCTGTTCAACCATATCCTTTCACATTTATAAGTGCTGTGAAACGGAAATTAGCTTTAAACGATGGTTCTGAAGTTTATAGGAAAACGTATGAATCCAATAATGAAAATGCAGTTAAACCAGCAATAGTAGAATCTGATAGTACGCAGAATTTGCATCAAGTTGTACAGACGATGGATTTCATAAGGCCATTAAAGGTTCCAGATTTGAAAATTTCTGCAAAAAAACTAGATTTTTCCAACAGGGAAAATTGCGCATCAAAAGAGTTGATATCACAAAAGTGCGAGACACCTGCAAAGGAGTTTATTCATGAAAGAGGAGAAAAATCGACAAAAAGTTTTGAACGAGTTCAAAGAAGATTAGATTTTTCAACCTCAGATATTTCGTCAACTATCAACAGCGAGGTAGAGCCGTTGAAGGTGCCAAATATTTCCATATCTTCGAATTTGTCAAAAAAGAAAGAATATGTTAGAGAAAATTCTAGAGAAAAGGAAAACAGATCCAAAAGAATTAGAAAAGATGAATCTTTGTTTTCTAACCAAGAGGAAACAATACAAGATTTTCCTAAAAGATCTAAAAGTCCAAGACATATTTCTAGAAAAGATATTTCTAACAATGTAAATGAAAGTACATTAAGCATGAAATTAAAAAATGACAGATTGTCATTTCATATTCCAAAAGAAAGTGATTTTGCTCCAACAAAGCCAAAACCAAAAAACTTTGCAACATCAACTGCTAAAAAGATTAATGATAAGAAACATAGATCTATTAATACTAGATCTTTGAAATCAAGAGATTTTTCTTATAATGAGACACTTTCTGAACGATCTTCAGAATTATCAGGTATCGCAATGAAAGAGTCTAGAAATATATTTGAAAATTTTGATTCTAAACATAAGAACGATTCACATACATTAAAACAGATAGATGATCAGATATGTACGTTTTTATCAGAAAATAGACAAGTTAAACAACATCAAACAACATGTCAAACACAAGGAAAGACAGGAAACATATTTTTCAAGGAACAAAATAAGAAATCTGAAAAAGTAAAACCTTCAACAAGTAAAATGGATAACAAAATGTATATAATAAATTCCAAAGAATTTGAAGATATAGAAAGTGTAACTGATTCAGATATAAGTCTAAGAAGTCAAAGTCCAATCATTGTGTCTACACAACAGATAAAAAATAAGGATTCTGAGAAAATTGCACAAAGTGTTAGTAAATCAAATAAAGTTACTGAAGATTTAAAGTATGCAGATGATTCATTAACACAATCTACCAATGTAAATACAAAAAAGGAAGAAATATCATTTACAGAAAGCGTTGCTACTACAGTCAAACAAAGTAGTGATAGTAATGAGTCTAATTTAAATAACAGTATTTTATCAAGCGCATTATTAGATCCAAGAAGAATTTCATTTAGGGACGAAACTCATTCACAACAAGAAGAATTTTGTGATTTGATTACACCAGATATGAATCTTATGCCTCGATCTAAGCGAAAGCGGGAATTTATGCAAAATAGTAATATGGAAGCTGAGTTTAAATATTCAAAACATAATATGAATAAAACTGAAACAGAAAAGCCAGAAAATAGTTCATTGGTAAGTAAATATTATTATTATATTTTATATATTACATTATATTATATATTATTTTATTTAATCCATGTAATTTTATAAAACTAATTTTATAATTATAGTTACATCCAACTGCCTTACATATGCAATTTAAAGCTGAATTGCATCTTCTTGATTCATTTAATGAGTCACTGAGACAGGTTATAGATGTTGAAAAATGCTTATATGATGTTAAACATAATCAAGAAAAAGAGTTACCATTGCAGGATAGTCAGTCAAATGACCAAGTGAAATCATATTTCTCTAAAGTAACAGATGAAAGGAATACTAATGATATGGAACAACATTCTGATGAAATTAATATATCACATAAACATGTTGTAACTGATAAAGGTAAAAGATTTAGTAAATTATTTGTTGTAATATATGAAAATTATTAATTACTAATGAAAATATTAATATTGATATAGTGTTTGAGTTTCCAACTCAAAAAGTCCATCATAGTACAAGTCAGACTGTGGCAAATGAATTTGACAATGTGAATAAAGTAATTAAACCAGTAGTTAAAGCTGTAGAAGTACAAACTCAAACAATGAATGATATGGCAACTCAAACAGATATACGTTCACCTCGACGAAATGTACAAAATAAATGCTCAGAAATGTGTGGAATATTATATGAACAAGAATTCGTTGGAGACAATGAAATTCCACAGCTTTCTTTAGACTCGGTAGAGCAATTTGGAGATTTGGATCAAATAGAAGAAATATCGTTGTCTAGTAAGCTAAGAACGATGTCCGAAATAAGTTTACACGAAACAACATCGTCTATACGAACAGAGACTGGAACAGAAATTAGCATCTCTACTCGAGATATAATTTGTTCTTTCAATAAATATTTAGATCTAGAAGTAAGTATAATAGATAAAAGTAGTGTATATAATAAATTATGATTAAACATGTTATGCATTTTTGTAGATTGCACAGCTATTACAAGATGAGAAACAAAGATACGACAAAATTGAGATGTTGTTCAAATCTCGTGAAAAAACTTTAATTGATCGAACTAAAAAGTTAGTGAAACTGGAAGAACAAAAACGAGCATTAAAAGACACTGGGCAAGATAGTCGTGTTAGCTCTGTGAAAAAGAAACAGAGAGCTTTACTTTTAAAACTGCAACAAGAAAAAGATGAAATGAATAGGTATTGCAGTTCTTTATATTTAAAAATACTTTATTTAGTTAGTTTATGTTTATTTAATTTAATTATATTTTTAGGTTAAAAGAGCTTCACAAAATTGCAAGTCAAGAACGTAAGCTTATGCTACAGAAACAGAGAAATATGTTCAATCCTCAAATATCTACTAAAAATATTTTAACAAAATTAAAACGAAGTGCAGATAGTCAGTCTCCAAGGAAATTATCTGGGCCTATGAAGGGTTATGATATAAGAAGTAATAGTTCTATGAGTTCTCTCCTTGATTCTGATAAATCTCAGCACGATCGATCTCAAATAGAAGCGCGCATGCAGATATCAGAAAATGATTTGCATTTTTCTAAAATTGATTTACCAAAGAGTAATAAATTTACGAATTTCGTTGAAGAATCCAATGCATCACCTGATAAATCTGATGAACCTATACAAAGTAATAAATTTTCGAATTTCGTTGAAGAATCTAATGCGTCGCTTGATAAATCTGATGAACCTATACAAAGTAATAAATTTCCGAATTTCGTTGAAGAATCTAATGCGTCGATCGATAAGTCTGATGAGCCTATACAAAGTAATATCTCGCAAGAAAAATATCTTCATAAAGCACAGAAAGATGGAAACATATCAAAATATGAGATAAAGTCAAGAAAATTTGAAGAAAAGATGCCTAAAGTAGACATTATAAAATTGAAATCTTATCAACATTCTGTTGATTCAAAATTAATTCCAAATCATCCCAGTATGAGTATTCCTGGGAAATACCTTTTTGAGAAAGAAAAATCTTCTGAGATAGAATTGTCACAACAGAATTCAAATAAATCTATCTCTGAACATATTAAATCAGACTCTGAAACTTTAGTAGAAGAATTATCTAAGAAGTCGAAGCCTTCTCAAATAATTGATGATCATTTTCAGAGTATGGTATCTCCAAAGGAATTTTTGAAAACTGTTGCTACAAATAGTGAAATTTTGTCAGAAGAGATAAGTTCTGTTGGTCAAGACACCATATTGAAAACATCAAAATCATCACAAGTATCGGAAGATATTTTACAGGTGTACTCAAAAAGCTCTAAACGAAGCAGTAAATCAATCCCGACTGACATGTCCAAAAATACTCAATATAGTTCTGAGTCTAAGTCAAATTGTAAACGTAGAAGTTCAAAGTATCAAAAAAGCAAATCGTCATCTAGTATAGATACGGAAAACATATTAGGATCCAAATCCAATTTTCAAATGTCAGAAGAGCTTGTTAAACATCACAATAAACGGACAAAAATGGAAAAGGAATTTATTCAAGAGGATAAGAATAATGAAACAACTGCAATTACGGATAAACATACGAAGGAGAAGAATTTAAAATCATTAACAGATAGGGCAGATGATTATGATAGTAAAGAGAATGTATTTTGTCAAAAAATGTTTGATAAAAATATAAACTCTTACGAAAATTTCTTGTGTCATCAAGACAATAATCAAGAACATAATTTTGATGAGATATCCACGAAACCTCAAATTGGTAATTTTGCTATTTCTCATCACAATTCTGGAGAAAACAACAGAAATTATTCCAAATCCGTGATTGTTAGTTCGCAAGATCATAATTTAATATCTGAAAAACTTGAGCAGTGAGTATAATCTTTCTTTAAGTTAATTTATATATTTTATATATTTTATCGTAATTTTGATAGGCGTTCTTAATATAACATTTAAATTAAATTAGTAAAATTACGAATCACTAGAGATACATGTAGAAGTCTAATAATAAATGTATTCATATATTCACACTATGAAGCATTGTAAAAATAGATTCAGTGAACCGGCGTTCTTGCAGTATTTTACAGTTGGCAAAGAATATCTGGCTTAATTTTTACAACTAAATAATTGTTTTTAATAACTTCGAACCTTTGCAATTTTCGTATTACTTTTTGTGTAGTAATCGATATGGAAAGTGTATTCGTATTATCAGACGTGGTTACATTTTTTAGAGTTTTGAATGCACGTGAAGCTGCGCTTACTTCTCGGAAAAATTGTGTAAAAAACTGGATGGCTTGGCATACGAAGTTAAAAAATGAAGAAGATCATGTTACTCAAATGGAACAGACTGCAATTAAACTTATAACTGCTGCATCTAGTGCTCTTTCACATCAAGGTAACTTTATTGCTGATTTTTTCAATTATAATTTCATATATATAAAATTATAATTGAAAAAATCAATTGAAATATATATGAATAGATAAATAGATTTTAAATATATAGAAATATGTATAGAATATAATATTTAATAATTTACTTTACATAATATTTAATTATTTGTTTTACATAAATCTTTTAATTTTAATAATTATTAGAGAGGAATATGTGTCATTTTATAGATACTACTATTTCATCGGACACGAGCGATATTGAAGGAAGAATAGAGTTACTTACGGAAAAATTAGCTAAAAAACGAATAGAAATGTCATGCTTAAAAAAGGAAGCCAGAAAACAAACAAAACAAAAACTTCGGGCTTTAGAAGCTAACTTGTTGAATCAAATTAAGGTAAAAAACTTAATATTGATAGTAGATTTAAACAGATTGACTTTATAATAGATTTGATAAGATAAATTTTATTGATTATATATACTAAATGATCTTTTATGCTCAAATAGAAATATGATGCAACGATTTACGAAATGCGTAAAAAATTGGAATCAAAAAAAGGATTTTCTAAAGATAGCGATAAATTAGCGATAGAGTCAAAATCATTAGCAGACTTCAAAATACCTGAGATTCCTCTAAAAAAGCTGCAAGATATGTTCAAATCTAGCGATTTGTGGAATCAAAAAAAGGATTTTCTAAAGATAGCGATAAATTAGCGATAGAGTCAAAATCATTAGCAGACTTCAAAATACCTGAGATTCCTCTAAAAAAGCTGCAAGATATGTTCAAATCTAGCGATTTGTTAAGGTCTAGGTCAGAATCTGATTTATTTTCTACGAAAAGATTATTAGCAAAAGATTCCATGAAAAATAATTTATTACAAGATGGAACTATCGAAACTGATAGAAATGATTCTGAAGAAGTACTTAATTAAGGTCTAGGTCAGAATCTGATTTATTTTCTACGAAAAGATTATTAGCAAAAGATTCCATGAAAAATAATTTATTACAAGATGGAACTATCGAAACTGATAGAAATGATTCTGAAGAAGTACTTAAATCTTCAAAAAGCACGAGAATGTTGGAACAATTGAGTTTTGCTAAAATGAATATGGCAAATTATAGCACTCAAGTTTTTGATAAAAATATATCAGAACAAATTGAAAGTGATAAATTTGCTTCTGCTTCGAGGTCATTAGTTTCTGGCGGACGGCTTGACAAAAATATTTCTTGTGAAACTGGGAGAGATGAAATCGAAATCGAAAACAAACAAAATGTTTCTGAAACTATTAGAACTGAAAACAATATATCGAAATCCGAAACAGATATAGTTACACAATCCGAAGCTAAACTTTCTAAACATGATGCTACGATTCAATCTGACTTAAAGGAGTATAAATCCGATTTTGATACGTTTTCTGAACATAAAACAATATATCGAAATCCGAAACAGATATAGTTACACAATCCGAAGCTAAACTTTCTAAACATGATGCTACGATTCAATCTGACTTAAAGGAGTATAAATCCGATTTTGATACGTTTTCTGAACAATCTCGGGCTAAAACTATTTCATCACAATTTGAAGATAATAAATTACAACATTCAGAATATTCATATATATCTTCAAGAAAATCGAATGATGTTCAAAATTCTAATACGGAAATCAACACCGAATTTACTAATGACAATATTGATTTTTCTATCAATTTGAAGATAATAAATTACAACATTCAGAATATTCATATATATCTTCAAGAAAATCGAATGATGTTCAAAATTCTAATACGGAAATCAACACCGAATTTACTAATGACAATATTGATTTTTCTAAAAAAATGGATTTTTTACGTCTAAATAATCAGATTTTGAACGAGGATATAAGCTCATTAGAAAATGAATTAAAAATACTTTCAGAAATGATGTCGCGTTTTAATAAAAAATCAAACAAAGAAGCAAAATACGAGTCACAAAGTGAAGAAAAAAGTACATCAAAGGATATATCAGAAATACTTTCAGTATCTGATAGAAATAATGAAATTTCTGACGTGGAAATCATAAAGGAGAACAAAAACGCAAATATAGAATTATATCAGAAAAAGAGTAATTCTGACATTTCACAATATATGATGAATGATACAAAATTAAAATCAGTTGCTAACTTTAGTGACAATAAAAGTATAACTAAAGAAGTTGATAACGTAATATCTGTTATGATGCCAGAAAGTAAAATGTCGCCTTCTAAATCAAATAACCAGGAAATTGATTATAAAGCAAGAAGCAAGAAAATTTTGAATGAAATCGAAAAATCTATAATATCAGAACATATTAAAGGAACTAAGGGCGATATCAGTCGCTCGGAAATGTTGATTGAGAATAACAATTTAAGCTTATATAAAAAAGATGAAAAAATATCTAGTGATACTTCTGCCGGCATCAGATCTTTATCTGAAACTTACTCAAAAATGCAGAGTGAAGAATGCATGAATGCTATGGAATTTGAAACAATACATTCTGAAGAAAATGTTGATATAAATATTGAAGAAAATTTGGTTAATTCACGTAACTTAAAAAACCGTCAATTACTAGAATCGAATAAAAGTCTTTCTTTGCTTTCAGAAAAATCTAATTCAAGTGAAAAAGATGAATCTTCAAATCAGTGTACAGGTCTCAATCATAGCCCAATAATAAATGATGTACTTACTATAGATACTCATTTAGAAAATAAAAGTGATTCATCTCTCAAATACATTCTGCAAGATGATTCAAAACAGACAATAGTTACAGAATATATAAATGAATTATTAAAAAGACAAATTTCTCCGCAGTTATCAAATTTAACCAAAATAAATAATAATTCCATAGATTATATGAAAAATACAGTAAATGATGGTAAATACAAAAATATAAATGATGTATATCCAACTTCAGAAGTGGAAAGTGTAAAATTAATCTTAAATGAATGCAAAGAATTTAGTGATAGTAATAAAAGTGAAGTATCAATTGATACGTTAATATCTAAAGAAATTTCTCAGAAATTTGTGCAAGAATCTAAACAAAATGCTTCTGATCATGCTTTAAATATTAGCAAGCAAAAAATCGATGAGAATGAAAGTCAGACACAAGAAATACTTATTAATAAAACTTTTGATAAAGATGATCGAATTGCATCTGATTCATTTAGTATCCATTCTGTATGCGAAAATTCTCAAAATCAAACTTCAAACTTATTGAACGATGACTCGAGTATATTGTTAAATTCAAAAGATATATTTCGAAGAATTAATGATTCTAAAAATCAAATTAACGCAATTAGTGACGTAGAAGATTTAGAAAATATGTCACTATTTATTCCGAAAAGTGAATCTAGTAATATTGCTATATATGAGCCTAAACTAGATGAAACAATTATGGATTCTCATTTTGAAAACTCCTATGATAAAGCTAAAGATATATTGGATATCATCATCACTAAAAATAATGATAGAGAACAATATGAAGAAGAAACTGTGCACAGTATAGAAACCGATGATTTTCAAAAAGCTATTTATGATTCTGTAATTAAGATACTGGATAAAGTTGAAAGAAGCATTGAGGATAATTCAATAAAAGAAAAAATTGAAAATCATGCAAATAGTATAGCAAATAAAAATGAAATAAAAGTCACGATAGAGG
>NIPQ01092243.1:0-16729 GCA_002806875.1 Lepidotrigona ventralis hoosana | reverse complement strand
TTTGTTCCGCAATATAAATATACGTTGTTTTATTTTAAACGTTCTCGCCTTCGAGAATTGAATATCAAGCAATAGATTTAAACATTTAAACTGTACGACAATCGATCTAGTAAAAGTCTTTTTATTTGACTTGAGAAAGCTTGACTAATATAATCGTAATACAATCGTTAGAAGCAGTAATCCTTCTTATTACAATCTTAATAAATTATACAATCATAAATATATACTTTTCAATAAAAAGTAATATTTGGAACAAACTTGAGAAAGCTTGACTAATATAATCGTAATACAATCGTTAGAAGCAGTAATCCTTCTTATTACAATCTTAATAAATTATACAATCATAAATATATACTTTTCAATAAAAAGTAATATTTGGAACATGTATTTTTCCTTTGGACCAACAAGTATTACTTTGTAATTACTATAATAATATATTATAATAATTATAATATTACTATAATATAATACTTTGTAATTATTATAATACTTTGTAACAAAATATTGTTAAGTACAATTACAAATGGCAACAGATTATTTCTTCTTTTTCTGCTTAACCGTAACTTCAGATTGTGGCTTTTGCCAATCCAAAGGTTTACGACGATACATAGGCCAAGGTGGTACTGTGATCAAAGCTGCTAGTACAAATCCTGCGCCAAGTATATACATTGTTTGTGAAAATTGATGAATAACATATCCCCAAATTAATCCAACCACCTACAAACAAGAAATATGTAAATAAATCTTAGAAAGTCAAGTTGAATATCAATGTCTCTAGCATAATATCCAACCCCAAATAGTGTTATGATGACTCTTGATAATCTTTCTGCCCGCGCTTGACCATCATAGTCCTGAACAGAAAAATATTTTGATTACACAACGTCTTGTACGAATTTGTAAGTACATATAAGCACTGTGTGGTGCAATAACATAACCTAACTATAATTGAGGACGCTTTTCAAATGTGGTAGCATTACTTTGAAATCAATTTGTAAACTCACCATATGCGTGGGGATTGATTTAATATATTGCATCCAAGAACTCATTTTAAAATAATGACAGTTACTTGCCGGCCTATTCACATAAACAAGTTTCTGTTTAGACGTGGATTTATACGTAAGACGTGACGTTGTTGGCGCATGCGCTGAAACGTACCATTTTCACGTGCGCTCTACTGTGGCGCGAATTACAAAGAATTTAAATAATTTCGGACATGCTTTTTAAAGTATTCTAATAAATTTTGTTAATTTTAAACTAGATACTTAGGAGAAATGTTATAAATATTCTAAGACTGTGTCTATAAATATTATTAATTTCATACATTATTTATTACAACATTTATAATACACAAAAATATCACTTGTTGTTACAAGAAAACAATACTGTAGTTGAAAATATCATTCGGTTCTCATGTCCAATTCTAAGTTTTATTTGCTAGAACTAGTTTTTTTTTAATAACTTTTAAGAACATACTGGAGCTGAAATTCTTTACAAATCAAGCAGGATATTCTTCCTTTGTAATACAATTTGTAATACAATTCGACTGATTTCGATGTATTCGTCATCGATAAATTTACAATCATGGTCGCATCCATAATTTCTAAATATTTCCACACATTTCCTTGTCAAACAGTGCAATACATTTCTCTAAAAATAACATGGCAGTGGAAACTCTCAATCGAGCGCGTTAATTGAGAAGTTCTTCTCTGGGAAGCATGAATGAACCTCGCCACATACAGTCGCGATTAGTATTCGCAATCAGAGCCTGGCGACAGTTGTGTCCTCGTACATCGACGAGCCCCATGCTGGCTCGGTGTTGCATCTTGCAAAATGCACGGCATCTGCCACGGTGGGGAACGCGGCGAACAGGCCGCCTTTGTATTCCAACAGGTTGCACTTTCTCATCATCTCGTATACAGGTCCTATAATGTGTTCAAATCGTCGTATGTCGCGTATCGATCGAAACTACGGTCGCTTCCGGTTTGATTGCGCGGTTCCGTGTCGCGATTCTACTCACCGGAACACCCAGCAATGTACACCGGTATATCGATTTCAGAATAGTCGTTGATCAGGTTTCCTAGAGTCGTTGCGCCAGCTAGATCCATGTGACTCATCGAGCTCAGATCCAGTATCAGGGTCCTCAGCTGTACACGATGAGGAAATTAATTTTCTTTGAAAGTAGGTCGACAGTTTTATGGTTTCTTTCTAGATTGGTGCAATGAGTATACTGTTCTTCTTCTTTTTTTTTTTTTTTTTTGGATTTNTACAAAAACTAAAAGACAGTAAGAGTAACGTAACGAGTCGTAAATACCGATTGAATAGCTTTATAGGAATGATTTATGTGATTTTGCATTATTGGTGCTTTATGTCGCATTACGATGTGTCTCACCTTTCTACCTTCCTTCAACTCGCCATGTTTGAAGTCGTCATTCGATTCCTTTCTCGGCGCCTGACCAGCAATTTTATACACTTCGTTGCGGAAGTGTTGCCGACAGGCGAAGTTCAAGCTACCCGAGTAGTGAAATATCCTTATACCCGGCAGCTCCACTGTCTGAAAATACGACTTCCGTGTTAGCGGATCCGTTCCAGCCTCGTTTCCGCCTGTATCGCCTCGAGAAGTACACACGACACGAAAGAGGAAATTCGCTTTAATCGAATTGAAATGAATTCTCATTTTAACGTCGTGGGTTTCAGTGAGAAAAAGAAAGAGAAAGAAGAGAAAGAAACTATCATACTCCTTTATATCTCTTGGTATCCAGATAAAGCTCGGTACCGGGTACTAGAGCGAGCGAGCAGGTGTAAGGACGGACAGAGAAGAAGATCAATTTCCCGACGCAGAACGCAATTCCAATTAGGAGGCCGTATTCCACGTCTAACAGGATCACTGACGTGAATGTCACCGCCCAGATAATCCCATCTATTTTGTCGAATTTCCAGAACCTCTTGAACTCGGTCACTTTCATTAGCATACCCTTTAGAGCTACCACGATGATGCTGGCTAGAATACACTGTCAATGAAAATTGAATTCGTCTCGTTTTATAATTATAATATAGTCTCGATAATTTTCAATGATTCGAATAATATTACTGTAAATTACCCGCGGCAGAGGCTCGAAGAACGGGCCGAACCATAGTAGAACGCTAATTAGAATTGCACATGATATCAGGCTAGCTAATTGGGTCCGTCCACCGACAGTCTGCTGGATCAGGGATCTAGAGAGCGAGGCTGTGAATGGCATGCAAGAGAAGAAGGATCCAACTAGATTTCCAACACCCTAGAAGTCGTCCAGAATAATTAGTTTCTTACGAAAACGAGTCACATTCTCTTTCGTTCAACTGTTCCTTGCCTCATTATTTTAATCCTAAGGCGGTCATACGCGTCGATTAGGAAAAACAGATTGACTTTGACGAATCAGGTTCTACGATTTGAATCTATTTAATTTCGTCGGATTTTAATCGACTGCTATTGTTTCGCATGATGCACTCACTTCGATGCATTTCAGTTTTGAATATCTCTAAGTCGTTGATCATCATCATTTCAGATTCCCGAGATTTAAATAGAAATTGACGGAATTTCGAATTTAAATATTTAAATCCAAACCTGTGCCATTAGTTCCTGGTTCGAGTCCACCTCGTAGCTTAATTTCTGCGCGAAGATTAGCGCCATGGACATGGAAATGGTATAGGACACCATGGTGATGACGAGGCTGTCCAATAAAATGTTCGGTATCAAAGACAATGGTGGTAATGTTGGGGACGGCAAACTGAAAGAGGCCGAAGAGAAAGTGACGTTAAGTTTTGTTTCAATGGAACACGGCATTATAAATAATATCGTGAAAAAATTCATGTTTCAAGAGACTCGGTTACCCGATTGGTATGTCACCGACTATCACGATCCCATAAACTTCCGCAAGGTTCAGATACACTGAGAAGAAAGTCCCAATCACGACCATTAGCATTTCTATGGGAATTGGGAAGGGGATTACTTTCGCGAATTTCGGCTGCAAAAATTTTTTTTAGTAAATAAGGTAATAACTTGAGACTTGAGAAATTAAAATACTAAAAACAAAAAAGAATAAAAAAAATACCTTTAACGCGTTGTTTATGATAAGAACTAATATGGTGGCGCACGATACCAAAAGGGCGATCCCATTGACGGTTTGAAGATTATTAACGATATCCACGTAACTCTAAAACGAGATTAAATGCATACAATTAAACTCCTCTATTATAACGTTTGTGTAAAATAAAACAAAACGGCCATCTTACGTAATTGAAACTGTTCATCATAAAGTTTTACCACATATATTTCAAAAGTTCAATTTCCTTATGTAAGTGAAACACAATCAGTGAAAGTACCATTACATTACCAACATTTCCTTTATTTCTATTATTTGCAAGTCTATTGCTAAGGCAATGATCTAATTCGAAAACAACGCTTTTTTCCCCTTCCTTTCGCAAGGTGGTGGAGTTTTGTTGTCGGAAACCTTGCGAACTAGTTTCTTTCAACTTTTTGTCAAATTGGCCAACGAATCATGCGGATTACGAAGGTCCTTGATTATTCGAGTAGTTTCTCTTTGACTTACGCGGTTTCTTTAGTTAAATAAAAAATTATCTAAATACGAAACTGTTAAATTTCACAATTATTATCGAATTGGTCAAATAATTTTTTTTTTTAGAACAGAAAATTAATAAAATCTTTAAGCCGCTCTCCTATTTTCCCGACAATTCTTCGCAAAAAGCATTGCACTTTCTACGTGCAGAATCGTGAGATTCCGAATGCTTTGGAACTCATTTCTTTGCTTCAATGAGTAATCAACTGTTGGAAAGTCACCGCTGGAATTTCGCTCGGTATTTCACGTATTCACCTATCTCCGGATAAAAAGAAGACCCGTGTCGGAAACAACAAAGTGCAGAATAATAATTGGTCGTGTTGCACGCAATATTCGACGTATTTGGCAGGAAAGGGAGCGAGACGAATGATAATTCTCACGCTGTTACCGCTTTAATGGGACGAGGAACAAAGCGGAAACGGCCGGTTACCTCGAAGAATCTTTGAAAGAAATAGAAACCCGGAAACGGGAAGAACAACGTATTAAAGTGTTGGCCATGTGATGATCGTGAGCATTTTGTTTCATCTAATTTAATACACCGGTGATGATTATCCTTGACTATGTTCTACCATTTCCTCTAGTTTTCCCATTTATCCGTTACACGAACGTGCTTGAAATTGAGGTCTGCCGACACGGTTCGTCAATCCTTTGCAAATTTCAAGGATCGAATAATCCGAAATGTAAATTTTTATCACGAGGTAGAGAAAGAGATTTTTATTCAGGGGGAAATGTAAATTTTTGCCACGCGAGAAGGAAGTTCCTTGCTTGCTTTTTTTCCTTTCATTTCAAAATTACTAGTCTGTGGATGAAAATTTTCAATCAAATGAACAAAGAGGAGAACGCAAATTTAGACGAATTTAAATCCCTCGGTGTCTGTGACAAATATTTTTTTTCCACTGCTACAAAAGCATGATTTCGTCATATACACACAATGATTCGAATAGTCGATGACAGAAATAAGAGAAATTGTTTGACTATCCTGCAGTATCCTGGTAAACATTGTTATCGTGTGGAAAAATTTCATTAAGGCAGTCAATACTTCCTCCAACGCACGTGTAAGCACAAACGATGACTATAGCTGATGTTCATAATAAAAACGAGAGGATTGAACTGGCGAAATATCTCGTCAACGATCACGTGTCGAACATCGATTACAATCGACACAGGATATTACGCAAGGTTTAACTTTAAACATAAGAAAAACTTCTCAATTTTTCATGTTGCTGTAATTTTCGAATTTACAAACACCTCTCACCATTCATTCAATACCTGTAACTTCCTACATATTACGTTTAGAGAGAAAGTAAATGCATACACGATGCCGATGGTTCAAGTAGTTCAATTAATTAACTAAAGGTCTCGTATGATTTACGATCAGTTCAACGACCTTTGATTTCCCCCCTATAAATTTCGCTCAACATCGAATCGGTTTCCTAGTGTTTCGAAAAATTTTTTGAGATATTTTCTCTTCACCACCTCCGATAGTGTTTCTCCATCAAACGTAAAAAAAAAAAAGAAAAAAAAGTAAAGGTAACAAAAATCTGTGAATACTCACAAGGATCAATTTGAAGGGTCCTTTGTGTCTGGGTAAATCCTTCAGCCCTAATAAATCCTTCAGTTGCGACGTGAACACGTGAACCGCGGCGGAAGTGGTGAATCCACTTACGAGACTGTCTGCAAGGAGCGACGCGATCACTCCCAATCGTAATAAATACATTGCCAGCTGAAAGTTTCAGGACAAATCGTGTATTCGTATTCGTATAAAAAACTCAGGTTGCTCCGGGCAGTTTTCACTTGCTAGCAACTTTGTTCTCGCCGTTTCAGGAGCTTTCGTTAGACCTAGCCTTAGTAGATTTAAATTACATGCTTGATTAATTATCAAAAACTCCACGTCAAGTTTATGAAAATGAGTAGACGATAGATCGGAAAGTTCCACTGAAAAATTCAAATTTTAAAACAGAAAAATGAAAATGAATAGATCTAAATGAGTGATGGTAGATCGATAGAAAAATTGATAGATTGGAAAGGTGGACGGAAGATTACCTGAACCAGGGCCACGGTGAAAGTGACCGCGGTGGCCACTTCCACGGCAGAATATCGATTGCTCATCGAGGACAATAGCTCGTTTTCTGTTGTCGCGTTCTTAGCCAGTTGTCCTTGACAGCTGTAAGTCGCGACCACTTTTCCGGTCATCATGCAAATCAGCGCGAATGTACCTTGACATCAACAGGCTTTGTCACTTTAATTATTACCTTAATTTCAAGTTTCTCTTAATTTTAAAAAAGTTAATTTAAACTTCGTTACTTTTTCTATACAATTATACAAAAATTATCAAATTTATTTAGGGTATGAACCTAATAGCTTAAATTAATCTATTTTATATATACATGTGTATATGTGTGTGTGTGTGTGTGTGTGTGTGTGTTTGAGTTTTTTTTTTTGAGTTTGATTTTTTATAATTATNTATATATACATGTGTGTATGTGTGTGTGTGTGTGTGTGTGTGTGTGTGTGTGTGTGTGTGTGTGTGTGTGTGTGTACGTCTGATAAAAAGAATTAATTTTTTAAATTAAAATATAATAATAAATATTATTTCTAATGATTATATATATAAATATTAGATTTATTATTTAATATCCAATTGCGAATTAATTGTTTTAAATTAAACTAAAATCCAGTTGGCAATGATATAAATAAATTATACATAAATATTTTATCAAAATATAGATACATATTATTAAAAATATTCGTCGATTGTTTTTGTACATTGCATTAGAAGATACAGTAGAATTTTCGTTGACAATGTTGATGAAGACACGGTATTTCTTTAGCCAATCATTCGGAAAACCGTGGCAATTAATCCGAGGACTTTTGCAATTAACTGTAATTCGAACGAAGATTCCACGTGTGCACGTGTATATGTTTTAATATTACTGGCTCGACTGGTTGAAACCTTCGTTATATCTAGGTTAATGGACACATGTAATAACAAATCACGAGGTAACGATCATAACGAGAAAAAGCAGCCGGGGATATTCCATGCGGAACTGCACGCGGCGATTTCGTCGAAACTGACAAGTTTGCCGGTGGAAAGTGAAGTCGAAATGTATGTTAGAGGGAAGCATAACGCGAGGAAGCGCTGTTCGCTTTCGGGAATTTCACTTGTCAATTTCACGTGTCTGAGAGAATCTAAGGAAACGTTCAATCCTGTGTATGTAACTGCTCACATGACGCAATGAACGAAAATCATCGATCGGCATCGCGATGCTTCCGTATTTCACAACTTCGTTCACTTGGAATTAGCAGCCTTGGAATTATTGAATCATGCTTACCCATCGAATTATGCCTTGACGTGCCAAGGAAGAGATAAACGAGAACAGGGAAAAATGCCATGTAGATACCGACTATAGGTGGCACGTTGCCTAATATTGCGTAAGCCATTCCTGCAACATAATTGTTGTTCATTACAAGACAAATGACTTTGGTTGGGACAGTAAAAATCCAGCGTAATAAATAGATTCCAATGAGTCAAAGCTGCATGCCCTCTTCATCTTGATTCACTCGTGTAAATTCATTAGCCAAACTTTTGCTTTCGGTACTAATCTTCCACTGGACATTACATGTAAATAAATTGTATAAAATCAAGAACCTCGTTATGAATGGATGTGTTACGAAATTCTTCTATTTTTAACACTGTCCTTTAGATTTATATCTGGCAATAAATTGTTCAAACACATAAAGAAGGACAGGCTTCTCTCGATGGTCTAAACATTTAACACAGGATTTCAAATGTTCAAAATAAACAGCCTTTATCTGGCTAACATTTAACTTTTAATCAAATCAAGCCAGTTCATTCGATATTATTATCTCGAAGCAAATCATATTTCTTTGAACATGTTCTTTCATACCTTGGGGAATATGCATCACCGCCACAGTGATTCCAGCAATGATATCACCTAGTATATCGCTCTTCCAATTGTACGTTGACAACCATCCAATAAGTGGTATAGTGTTCTTCAAAACCATCATCGGCTTGACCTTCCTGCATTTTGTCGCAATGCTCTTCAAAACTGTGACAAATTATATTTTTCAACTTTTTCCCCTATTAGCAGAGGAGACCCATTTTTTTTTTAATTGATTTTCATTCGTCTTTAATACGTATCGAAATATTCCGCATCGCAATTTAACACTTAATTTTACAAAATTTACTTTAAAATCGTACATTCGTTGTTATTTCTTTCGCTAATCTGACTTCTTGTAAATCCTTATATTATCTGATTATTCGATTTCTCGTTTTTCTGTTCTTCTCTTAGCTTATTTTTTACTGAGAAAAATTCTTTACATTCCTTATGTACTGCGAGGGGTCATTGAGTGTTAAATACAGTTTCAATTATAGAACTAGAAATTTTCGTTTATATTCACTTGCTATTGTTATGCATAAATAATGAAGCTTTGCTTTGTTTCTCAAATTTGTAAAAAAAAAGGGAAGAAAACATAGTGTTAAGAATTAGTAAATGGCACTAATAGAATTGCCAAAGATTTAGGATAAAATTTAATATAAAATTCTACGTGATAGTGATCAGTAAAAAAAGTCATTTGATCCCTTATGGTAAGATAGGTATATATGTAAAATGCTGGTATGTTTAGTGTTAAATATTCTACGTAATGTATCTCGCGGTAAATCTATATATTAGCTATCTTTGCCATTGTCGAATTTTCGAAACTTGCACCGTATAGTAATATTATTTATTGCAAATGTTGAAATATTTCTTAGCTTCTTCCTAGCACTAATGGGAAGTTTTCTGTCTGTGGTGGAATTTTGGATACGATTGAAACGTGCTTGGAAGAGAACGGTAGAATTTTAATGGCAATCAATCATCTCTAGAGTATATTAACACTAAACGTAGGCCAAGCGGAGTCAAATGACCCCTTTTCAAAATTTACTTTAAAACCGTACATTCGTTGTTATTTCTTTCGCTAATCTGACTTTTTGTAAATTCTTATATTACCTCTTTTCTTCTCATTTTTTACCGAGAAAAATTCTTTGCATACCTTATGTACCGCGAGGGATAATTTGACCCCTTATAAAGTAAAATGCCGGTACGTTTAGTGTTAAACGACAATAATTGAAATAAATAGATTTGTGCATAATTATATTTCCGTCTAAACATCATTAGACAATCGATATTAATTTCGACAGAAATGAAAAAAAAAAAGGTGAAAATAGTTTTATCAGTAAGGGAAAGAAGCGTACGATTCGAATCGAATCGAGAAGAAATATTTCTTTTCTATCGATCCTCCCGTCTGAAGGAATGAAACACGTAAAAAAGCGTATTTATTATCGTGGATTACATGACTGGCTGATGGTAAATAAGCCAGCATCACGGCGCCATGATTCCTGATATTCGCCCGATCGAGATCGACACGTGTCCACGTGCGATACTTACGCGCTTCGTTCGGCTTCGCGTATTTGCACAGATGATCAAGCTCGTCCTGTTGATAGACCGGTCGCCTCACTGTTAGTTCAGGGCTGAGTGCCGACATCTCGTCGCTTAGATCGTCTGCGAATTACATATTTTCGTAAACCTCGTGACGTTCCTTTCCTCTCGCCTTCCTTTTCAAAAAATAAGTGACGCGCGCGAAATATGAAACTTCTTCGTACGTTCACACTGTGACAATGCGCTTTCACGTTATTCCTAGAATATGTGAACTTGAAACGAATAAAAAATGTATTTAAATTGAACATCACGAGTTTCCCCGTGAAAATAAAGCATTCGATGATAATTAAACACAGCTTATAAAATACTAATCAGTTTGTGTAATCATCAACACAAAGATAGAGGTAGTGCTGTTTGAATATTATTCGTTTGGATATAGCGTTTCAGATAACGTGCACTGTGCACGCATACTGAGAAGAGCGTGTTCATGGAAGAGACTGGTTTATTGGTATTGTGCTTACGCAAAATTACTTATCTCAATGATGCTTACGCAAAATTNACGAGTTTCCCCGTGAAAATAAAGCATTCGATGATAATTAAACACAGCTTATAAAATACTAATCAGTTTGTGTAATCATCAACACAAAGATAGAGGTAGTGCTGTTTGAATATTATTCGTTTGGATATAGCGTTTCAGATAACGTGCACTGTGCACGCATACTGAGAAGAGCGTGTTCATGGAAGAGACTGTTTATTGGTATTGTGCTTACGCAAAATTACGTAAACTTATCTCAATGATGCGAGCAACGAGTCGCGGAATTTATGTGTCTAACCACGTAGCCTTTCTCACTTTCTAAATAGAATATTGCGTATAACGAGTAACTGTTCGTTTAATAAGTAATTGCACAGTTTGACGATCGCGTCGATCAACACGCGACAATATAAATGTCAAACCTAAAATAATGTATGTACGAGAGTGGAAATTATTCGAGTTGAAGTCTTCGAGATATGAATATTCTTGGAGTATACGTTTGAAAGTAGATTAATCGGTTGCACCAGATTGTCATTTGATTGCACCGAGATTCTTGTTTGGAGATCAGTAGGTCAGTTGTAGATTTTCAGACCNGAAGTCTTCGAGATATGAATATTCTTGGAGTATACGTTTGAAAGTAGATTAATCGGTTGCACCAGATTGTCATTTGATTGCACCGAGATTCTTGTTTGGAGATCAGTAGGTCAGTTGTAGATTTTCAGATTATTTGATATCCTTCTTATCATCCGATTGAATTTCAATGACATAAACAAGATATCTCGATCGAAAGTCATACACACACACTGCCTCTTATCATTCAATTGATTTTCAATAATATAAATGAAATAATTTTTAATTTTAACATGCACTCTATTTTCCATCGGATAAGACTGATCAATCACTGGATCTGGAGTCAATTGATTTCACAAATAATTACTTCAGTGATACGATTATAATCTTGCTCTCAGACGAAAAAAAAAAGCTCGTGCAAATTTATGTCGTAGTGTATAATAGTATAATATAATAGTACATAAATTTAAATAATAGTACATAAATTTCTTCGATCGATAATAACACGTTCCGTGCCATGTGTACCACCGGTGGTACACGTTAAACTTAATCTTCAGGGCACGTGTAATTTATTTATTTTTTGCAATCGAACTGATCGCAGCGCCACGTGTACCACAAGTGGTACACGATGTGATAGCTACTCTAAACAAGAGAACTACTTATCGATTGATGATGTGTGATAATATATCAAATGGCCTGAACGACAACAAAAGGCAAAAATGGCTTGACACGGAACGTGTTAACTTAGGACCATCGCACTCGATCACTTCTGCCTCCAAATTCAAGAATATCTCTCTCTCTCTCTCTCTCTCTCTCGAATTTTCAAATTCTCTCTTTCTCTCTCTCTCGATTTTTCAAATTTTCTCAAATTTTGTAAATCTCTCTCGAAAAATTAAAGGAAACTTAGACGTCAAGATTCTGCATATGCCGCGTTACGAATTGAAGGAGTCAGAAAAACTTGTATGATACGTCGAGGGGAAATCCCGTCGCGGAGAACGACCTGTCATGGCGGCGGTGAGGCGTGTTTTCCACTTGCACACGACGTTGGCTCGAAGTTGTCGCAGGATGTCGGTGTCGCGACGAAAAAAAAGAAGAAAAAAAAGGAAAGACGCGATGTGGAAGAAGAACTGGACGCGGTGATAAGTCCAGCTGCACTGTCTATCGCTTAACTGGCGCGTCGAACGCACACGCTTGGCGCGTGTATTTCCCATTGGAATTCAGTCACGTGCCGGTGAGCTTCGGGCCGAGAGCTGTCAAATAAACGCGTGTCTCTTGGATAACGATCGTGACGATACTTCGTCGCGATTAACATGCTTAATTGGGTCGACGTAATTGCGCGTTCTCAGCCATTCGGTCAGAACATGGGTGTCGAAACTTTCAGGTTTTCTGGGCAAACGAACAATTTGTCGAGTGTCGCGCATAGTTTACTGTATTATTTGTAAGGCTATTAAAACAACTTTTATAGCGAAACGATACGATTGATTAGAAAGATATTAAACATCAGTTCGTCAACATCTGGTTCGACACAGGCAATGACAATACGAATATTTTATTTTTCACGTGCCTCGTACCTTCCAAAAGGGACACTGTGAACATTCGTGGCTAAAATTATTCAAACATGTAATAAAATTCTTACTCGATTATTCCAATTTTGGTTATACAAAATGTATGGCACGTAGGATTAGAAAGTGAAACTGATACCATGAATAGCTACGACAAGATGAAACTGTACCATCGAGAGTTTTGACTCCCGACTCTAAGATCACAGTTGGTACTTGGATAATAATAACAGTTTCTCGAATAACACAAGTTACATCAATTTTTAATGAAGAGCTCCTTCTGTCAGATCGTATATTTCGTTTTCATAATGTCAAATTTTTACGTTACTAAAATTCAATTAATTGGCGCGTGAATATTAAAATAAATGGTGTGCAAATAATTTTTCTGACCAGAAATTTTTAGATAAATCAGATTACTAATTGAGCGAAATAAATCATCGATGACTCTAAGAAACGTTAGATAAATTTATTGATAAAATGAATTATAATTAATGAAATAGATTGAATTGGTAATTTGAAGAAACTTTACATAAATTTATTGACAAAGATGAATAATAATTCGTGAAATAAATCGGATTAATATCTACATGGAATATCAGGCGAGTTTATTGATAAAACGGACAGTAATTAATGAAACTGATGACTCTAAGAAACGTTGAATAAATTTATTGATAAAATGAATTATAATTAATGAAATAGATTGAATTGGTAATTTGAAGAAACTTTACATAAATTTATTGACAAAGATGGATAATAATTCGTGAAATAAATCGGATTAATATCTACATGGAATATCAGGTGAGTTTATTGATAAAACGGACAGTAATTAATGAAACTGATGACTCTAAGAAACGTTGAATAAATTTATTGATAAAATGAATTGTAATTAATGAAATAGATAGTTTAATTGGTAATTTGAAGAAACGTCAGATAAATTTATCGACAAAGATGAATAATAATTCGTGAAATAAATCGGATTAATATCTACATGGAATATCAGACAAGTTTATTAATAAAATGAACAGTAATTAATGAAACTGATGACTCTAAGAAACGTTGAATAAATTTATTGATAAAATGAATTATAATTAATGAAATAGATTGAATTGGTAATTTGAAGAAACTTTATATAAATTTATTGACAAAGACGAATAATAATTCGTGAAATAAATCGGATTAATATCTACATGGAATATCAGGCGAGTTTATTGATAAAACGGACAGTAAATTAATGAAACTGATGACTCTAGAAACATTGGGCAAATTTATTCATAAAATTCATGACAATCGACGAAACAAATTGATCGAATCGAGCCAAAATTTTTCGAGTCAGACGCGAGTCAGCGTCCATCAACGAGAAAGCACACCGAACTTTCTCTTGTTAAATGGACACAGCGTAGCTTAACGATTACATCTTGAAGTTGGAAGTGGACACGGCGTGCCGAAGTGGAAGTCAATAGCACGACGATGTAAAAATCCGCGAGGAACGAGGCGAAACTTTTGAACAAACGAGGGAAGCGCCGCTTATCTCGTCGAGACGATATTAAACTCGGATGCTTACCGACCGATTTACCGAGATATTCGAACTCTCCGTTTTAATCCGCGTCTTCTCCTCGTTGTTATCAGGCGTAAAGCCGAGTTTAAACTCTTTCACGAAAACAAATCTCCTTTAGCCTTCGGTGATTCCGGCTTGTAAAAGCCGTTTAACGACACCGCGCGGGCAAATAAGTTTGAAGATCTCCTCCGGAGATGAGATTTCAAATCCGATAATACTTTTTTTTCTTTTATTTATTTCACTGACTGTCGATTCTCTTTTAGCGCCTCTCCAATCGTCGTGGAATTGAATATTATATAACAAAATTCAAATGCAACGAAAGACTCGTCCTGAGTCGTTCCACCGTCGAAAGGATCGAGCACTAATCGATCGGCGAGCACTAACGAAATAGAACTAAAATCGCCAAGCCGTGGGAACACTATGAAGTGGCAGAAACATTTCACTATTGGTCGACCGCTCGATCGGTATTTCTCTCCCCGACTTTGTTATATGCGTCCCATTGTCGAGGACACGTTGCTCGTACTCTGATTCTATTCCGCAGTAGCACCCCGGAAAGAGGCAGAATTCTGCTTGAAAACTATGCTTTGTTGGCACACAAAGCCTGAACAGATTTATGAATGTCTGTCTTTCCTTATCTCCTCCTTCTGTTTCAATTGCACGATTAGGTTGAATGTACGGTGACGTCGTAATTGTCATTTTGAATAAATCTAAAGTTGCAAGTCGAACAGAAAGAATTAGGTTTTTCATTTTCGTTCAAGATTTTCTAAGTTCTCGAGCAAAAGAGGAGCAAAATTAAGTCAAAATAATAAGCACGGGTTGAACAAATATGGATTTTCAACGTTTATTTCCTTGTCCAAATTTGAGGAAGCATTCGTGGCACATTAAGACTGATAAATCGCGTTCTTTGTGTGACGTATATTCTGTGTACTGTGACCGAGACTGCTATCATTTGCTTAATCTTTTGATATCGCACAAGAGTCTCTTAATTACAGGTATTACACAAAATTCATGTGACGAATATTATTCATGATCCATGATTATATTTCGCACCTTGGGCCAAATTTTGGTCATTCAATTTATAACATTCGTGTTTGATTTTTTTATTAGAATACCTTTTTTTTTTAATTAATTTTGTGTGGTACGATTTCTTTCTTTGAAGATTTCTTCATCCAAATGACCGATCGACGCGTTCAAACATTAATGTTTCTTCGACTATGCCCAAAATGGCATAATTCAGATAGCAACATGCCTCGATGACTATCTCATGCCCATATATATATATATATATATATATATATAAAACGAGTCATAAAAGTATTCTTGTCCTTGCAATTCATATATGTATAACAATTAAGATTTCACTGAATGATATAAATAAAAATTTGAGCAAACCTGATTTGTAGATTTTTATATCACAGGAGTATTCATTTTAAATTCACGCTATTAACACGATTACACAACCTTCAAGATTCTTTCAGGAACAATTTTATCACGTGGGAATAATTATCAATGCTTATCAATGTCTATTTCTCAAGAAAAGAAATGGCGCGGACGAGCCGAGTTTAATCAAAGAATAAATTTATTAGCATTAAGTATCTCACCTGATATTCTTCGTTGGATAACCTATTTTCAGTAACTCGTGAATGCTTTTTTTTTTGTTTTCAAACGTGACAGCTCGTATTACAGATACTGTGAATGTATTATAGTTTGTAACTAAAGTTTAGAGACGTTTATCTGCAATCAATTGTAAGAGAAGGATAAAATATATCTTTCCAGATCAGGAGGGATTAGTTTGAGAAATTTGTTCAGAGAAAATGTAGAAAATTTGTTTGAATTTTATTCTCTTGCGAATTGTTATCGTCACGTTGAACTTAAAGAGGAGAGGACAGATCAGACAAAATCGAAGAATTTCGTAGGTTCTTTCACGCAAGAAGAGACCAGTGGCAATATCCTGTAATAGATCCTCTCGAAATCTTCGGCGTTCTTATCCGTGAAACGTTCGTGCATCCTGGGGATAGTATTGATATCTAATTGAAGACCATCTTTGCCAGAATCTATCCAATTGACGATGCGATTTTTATCCTTTGGAGTCGGATTCCTGACAAGGTGAAAATTTCCCTTAGAAATTATCTCTAACGTGGTCGTTAACCTATTTTACTCCCTCATCAATTGTACCCGTATTTGGCGAAATTGGCCCACATGTTGACCATCCTCTTTCTGAATCGATTGAATCTGTTCCTCGGGTTTGTAGGTGCGTGAAGCGCCTTTGAATTGAATATGTATCCAACATCGTCGAAATGCGCGGTTCCTGAAAGAACTCTCGATCTTATACACCACGAAAGAAACACACAAATGCTAGAAATACCATTTATTCTCTGTATTTCATATTTCGTTTCATATTATCTTTATTCTGTACGATGGATCGTATTTTTTTTTTTTTTTTTTTTTTTTTTTTTTTTTTG
>NIPQ01092242.1:0-16803 GCA_002806875.1 Lepidotrigona ventralis hoosana | reverse complement strand
TTTTTTTATTTTTTTTTTTTTTTTTTTCATGGCTGGACGTAACACAATTTTTTTCGCCATTTTATTGAACTTCGAATTAAGAATTGAACAGCAAAAGTTCAAAAAGAAGTCTTCAGTTCGAAATTCAGTAAAATGATGGAAAAAAAAAATTGTAAAGGAGAAACTTCAAATCTTCAAGATCACGATGGACTTAATTATAAAAGAGAGATTTTAATAGTTTTTGGAAATGTCTGAATTTCTCCAGTTTTCGAGAAGCATCCTTACTTCTCCATCTTTGAGGAAACGAACTCAAGACTGTCAAAGGATAGTCATACGATTTCTTTTTTTCTTATGAATTTATAAGTTCAAAACATGGACAATTTTTCACTCATAGCTCATTGATCCTCGGATTAAGAAATTCTCCCAACAAATCGAAATGTAATTAATGATAAACCAATTCTAAAAGATAGATCTGCGAACAAATCAATGTCAAGAAGCGAATCTTTCGTATCAATTACGAAAAATTGAACGAATCACGGTGGAACTTCACGTATCGTGCACTGGCTTTCAGTGACTCGAAAAAAAAGAAATATCCTTTTCTCTCAGACGTTTCGCTCGCGGAAATCAATTAACCTCGTTAAGGCTCTCCCATCGAAGAATCGTACTACTTTGATTCTAGCACTAATGAAAACTAATACGCATAATCCCCCATTTTAATTATTCTACAGATATATATCCCTTGTCCACTTCTCACGTTTTTCGGAACACTTTCGTGGGCCAGTGTACTCGCAGTAGGTGTAACTGGGTCGAAAACGTAGAGCCTGACAATTCGATTATCGCGAAGCCCGCGACGTGTAACGCTCGCAGGTCATCCGCCTCCGGCTGACGAAATAGAGTGGATCCGCCGGTGCCTGTTCGACGCGAGCCTGCCGTTCGCAAGACTTCCGTGAAGGTGAAACTCCGGCGAAGAAGGCCGAAAGAAGAAGAAGAAAAGGAGGAGGGGCGAGACACCTTCTTCTCCGGCACCGTGTCTGGCTTTCGCGTTCTCTACGTGCTGCAACGATTTAGTCGCGCCTAGACGACAGTCACGATCGGCTGTTTCGTTCGTACGCGTTCCTCCTCGTCTATCCGCGCACGTCGTAAATAGCTCCGATTAAAAAAGAAAAAGTTCCAAGCATGAAGTTCGACGAATTCGTTGTGTTTGTAATTTGTTCTTCGATCTGAGGGCTGACCCAGATTTTTGTCAAATTGATGAATATAATTTATAGTATATAAAGTAGATATAGTACACGTTACAGTATAGTATAGTGAAAATTTAATAAGCATAGTACGGTGGAAAGTCTCGTTGAAAAGGATTCTCTTGGTGCTGTACTCTTCGGCTGGCCAGTATGAAATTCTAGTATGAAGATTTGCAATTCGTTCATGGGCTGAATTTGGTCAAATTGATGAATATAGTTTAGGAAAATGTAGAGATACAGTGGAAAATTTAATAAACATGCAAAATCCTGATAAATCTAATAGAATATAACGTAAAGTCTTGTTGAGAACGATTTTGTTTTCGAGCGAAATTTCAAGTTTGATGAATTTGTAAAGAGTTAAAAAATATGTTTGCACAGTGTAGTAAAAATCTAAGAAACAGGCAAGATCTAAAGGAATCTCCTTGTGATTAACGAAGTATATAATACCTGCTTGTGTGTTTGAAACGTTATGCGGCTGTGGTGCATCGAGCACGCAATAGAGCGACAGTAAGACGGTGAGAAATTGTTGATTTTGAAATTGTCCGAGGCTTCAAGCTAAATTCAGTTCGCTTCGCGTTAGTCGAGCATTGTTCGGCCATCGTGCTTGCTGGATATCCTGCGCGTAACAGCCAGAGATTCAAATGTGACAAAAGATATGATGGTGATAAGCGCGTTGAAGCATGTCGCGAACGCGGCGACCAACGCTGTTCACTCGGCGACGAATAGCAACGGCCACGCTAATTCCGGTACGTTTTAATTACATTCACTCTACTCGTATTTTATATCGCGCACCTCTGCCACCAGATCTAATATCATATTCATGTAACATTCCTTAATCCCTTATCTTCCCCATTCATTCCCGATGAATTCATTCACTCGTGGGCGCCGCCATTTTTTTTTAAAAAAAATTCCCGCGACGATTTTAGACGAGCTTCGATCTTGATTCTGGTCACAAACCGCAAGTGTAACTTTCAATTCCATCGTAGAGGATCTTTTCAATTTTTTTGACAAACTCGTAATCTTAAAACCTCGTAATCATAACCTTGAGTAACAATTTTGGGATTCTCGACGATCTGAAACTCCGACGTCTTTCCGGTCTTTCAGACAACCGCAAGGTGTAATCTTTTAAGTTCCAACGTAACGATGATTTTCAGATCGTAAACCTTTGCCACAGAATGGCAAATTCTGGTAAATTATAAATTAGATTATATAACTCTTCAGTACTGAAACTATCGAAGACATTCTAGTTTCGATATTTCATTTAATTTTCCCGATGACGAACGTAAGGGAGCTTTTCTACAAAATCGTAGTTACACCGCGGCTACACGGTGCAATTAAACAAAATGCATCGATTGGAATCCAAACGTGAGCCGTGATTAAAACGCTTATCTTAAAGCGTTCGTGAAAGGCTGAACGCGTGTGTGGCGAGTGGCAGGAAGCGTAGCTACCTCCGATCTAATTTCCTTCGGTTTATTAATCGCGTCGTTTAATTAGCCGTCACAAATCAGACGACCAGCCGACTCCAATTTAATAAACCACTTTGTTCGCCAGAGATCTCATTTTCGCTTTTTTTCCAACGTACGTGATGCCTCGCTGCCACAAAATTTCGATAATTCCCGATCAAATGTTATACAATGCTGTGTGTGTGTACACACATACGACGTCATTGTAATCTTATTTCATCATTGGTGAGTTAACAGTACGAAAATAGCACAGTATTTAACCCTTTCGATATTTTTATAAAAATTGCTTCGTAAATATGTTTACGGTTACTAGAAACTGTAAACAGGTGATAAAAGATCGGCGGATGTAGAAGCCTACGAAAATTTATACACAGCATTTTTGAAATTGCCTTTTTAAATTCCGGTGGTTCAAATTTATAATTACCATTATAAATGAGTAGTGATTGTAATCGTGACGTTCTCAAACCTTGAGAATAATATTACAATAATTGACAATATAATTACGATGGTCAAATGTCTCAGAACAGTACAATTGCCAAAGTTATAAAAAAATTAAATATTACCATATTCCTATTTTTCTTAATAACACGAAAAATGTATTATGAAAAGTGTTAATTTATGTTACTCATACATGTTGACAAAAGCACTACTGAAGAATGCATATTAGAAGGACTTGATATCATTTGTTTAATAAAAGGAAATTTAATAATTTTTAGAATGTGCTATCTTCTTATCCCGCAGTGTACATGATATGCATCTATCCAAATATTCGTGAATATTCTCGTGAACGTATTTGTATTACGTATACTTACAATAACAAATCCATCCTCGGTGAAGATCGTGCTGAAATTCAACAGAAATCGTGCTGTTCAAAAAAAAAAAAAAACACTGCAGCTCCGGGTGAAGTCGAATTCTATGTAATCGTTAGGAATCGATCGAGGAAAGATCGATCCAGATGCTCGATCAGCCACGGTTTTCTTCCTCCGGAGTTTTTCCCCACTCTTTGCTCGGTTCACTTCGGGCGAAAGCATCCGCACGTCTCGCTCGATTGTATTCATATTGGAATATCGGGTTGCGCAAAACGCGAAAGGTTACACAGCCGCGCGATCCACGACTTTCTTCTTTTCGACACCTGGGGAGGAAACCTGGAGGTATCGCGATCGATGGAAACGATCGTTGTACAGATACGATAGACTTCGATGCTAATCGACGGGCAATTATTGAATTTTATTTAACGCGATTCGAAGAGACACATGGAATGAAGGATCCCTGTGTAAAAAGATCGTTAAAGAGTCCTTAAATTACGCAATTGGTAGAGAACGTTGCTTCTTGAACGTTGCTTGCCATTTTTTCCTGCATTGTCCGAGGCAATTTTGAGAGATGAGACATCTGATTTCGTTTCACGTATCTTATTATCACGTATCTAGTTTAATTTGTCAATTTTTGTGCAAATTACTAATGTTCTCAATCATTCTATGTAGTGCCATTTTATTACTGATGTTCTCAATCGTTGTATGTAGTGCCATTTTTCTGAGAATCGAATTGGAAACAACGAAAAGAACGTCATTACCGAAGCTTCGTACAATTCGAATTCGAAAATTTAATAAAAGTAATGGTAATAATAAATGAAAAATGAGTACGATTTCTAATAATTAATTTTTATAAACAAACGCTTGACTTCACGTCTTCAGGGACACGTATATTTTCTTTGTTTTAAATTAAAATTACTAGATTGCTGTTGATATAAAATGAATAAAAATCGAACAAAGATTGAATCATTTTTCTTTTGCATTAAGAAATTCTCTGAAGAGACTTATAATTCGATTAATATTTTAACACTGCTACTTCTTCAGATTACTTGGGCCCAATCGTGTTCTCCTATCGTTTAAAAATTTGTCAATAAGAAAATACAGTGGCACTATTATAATATTTCATAAAAAGATATTAAAACTTCTTTCAAAAAAAAAAAAATGAAGAAATTAAACCATAAAAATGGACAGATTTAAGAAAGTACTTTTTCATTTAGAATTCTATGCCGAGTGTGTAAATATTGAATTTCAATATATAATTGCGAATACATTCCGTCGAAACCACTATTTATCTCAACGTTAGAACGAATATTACGATTCTTGGAGAACGAAAGTCTCGGAGGCAAGTTCGCAAAGCACGGCGAACGCCGTTGCGACTAAAACAAACTGTTTATGCGGCCCTCGCGGTAATTTCCATTGCACGAAGAAACTACAAGCGAAGACATTTACCGTCACGATACTCTTGCTCCCTTACGAGAACAGAATCGCAACTTTCTTGCCACGCCTAATGTCAAGAGCGCCGTTCTGTCCTGCACTCTTCGTTCCAATCCATCCGCCATTCTCTAACAGCCGACACACGAACGTGCACTTACTACCGAAAGGACAAGTTAAACAACAAGTCAAGCTCGCAGCAAGTTTGAAACTCGATTAATTTGACCGATCTAGTCGCGATTTTTCGTCACGGGCGACTTGATCAATAACAGTCGAAAAATTAATAGAATCAGGTTCTCTCCGTTTTTTCAAAAAAATTCTATTCGAATTTATACACAGAATGAATCACGTATGTAACTTGCTTTTAAATTATGTGTCTAACAAATAACAGTTGTATACAAAAGTTGTATGGTTTCGAGGTAGGCAAAACATGGCGTCTGTCGAAAGGTTTCGAAATTTCCAAGATTATCTCTATTTCTTTTTTTTTTTTTTTTTTTTNNTTTAAAAAAAAAAAAAAAGTGAGAACTAGTTCTAGTTCTTAAAAAAAAAAAGAATATCCTACGAGTGTTTCTTCACATTTTTTTCTCTCTTTCTCTCTTTATAATATACAGATAATTAAAATTAACTCTTTCACGGACGGTGGGAATTATTTCTTTCCAAGTCGCGTACGCAGGAAATACGAAAATATATATTTATATTTCTTATCAATTTAACGAAGTACTTCCGGTAATGAAAAAATTAATTTAATAAATTAACAATCAATTGATTTAATTCCCGATATAAGGAAAAACTAATTTAACGAATTAAATAATTAACTAATTTAATATATGTTCGATAATGAAAAAATTAATTTAACGAAATATATCCACTATAACTTCTATTTAATGCAAAAAAAAATGTTTTGTTTAACTTGTATTGAAATTCTTGCTTTCGAACGAAACGATGATTGACGGAAAAATTGTAACTTTTCTGTTACAGGGACTCCCTCGACTCCAATAATGCCAGGGGGCACACCTGGGACCCCATCTTCTAAAACCAAGGTAACAATAACGTATTTTTTTTCCACACGATTAACTTCCACGTTGGATAAATAATCATGTAATTCAAACAAAGCGATTAATACGTGTTGCAGGACAAGATAATGATGAGAACAAAGGTCGTGGTAGCTCTGTACCCTTTCCGAGCGATCGAGGGTGGCGATTTGTCCCTCGAGAAGGTAAGAAACGATTTTCAAGATTCTCCTTCAAAGGGAAAAAAAAAAGCAATCCATTCGCGTGAAACGGGATACATGAACATCGCGAGGACAACGTGTGAAATATTTAACGTGCGATTAAAACGAAGGATCGTATGTCCGGAGATGGTTCAACAGACGATCTCCAGAATCGCAGTTTCAATTACATCAGAGAAAATCTGTAACCGCAGTAATTCCACCATTGAAATGGGAATCCGAGTCGCATGAAAGCGAACGACAGTTCGATATTCGATTCTGAAACGGGCTTTCAATTCTGCATCTTTTCGTGCTCTTGCGCGAAGATTCCAATAATTATGCCTTTGAATCGTACCGAATCGCATTCAGTTAGAGTGGCTACATGGCGAGTATAGTTTATGATTCAACGTTGAACCGAACATTACCGCGGTCTATGGTGGGGAATTGCATTGTTTCGAATCGAATCGAATTAAACGGTGCCGCCGTGCACTCGAGCACTGAATCGAATGGAGCCACATTGTGTCGTCGGCAAAAAAAAAAAAAAAAAAAAAAAAAAAAAAAAAAAAAACAACAAAAAAAAAAAANCCGGTATTACGCTATATGTTTAACTAAAATTGTTAAATCGAGTCGGACCGGGTTCGATCAGATTGTACCAAACAAGATCGAACGAAATTCGCAGGCATTGCCAAATTGAAGTGAATCGAAATGAAATTCAAGTGAATGTTATCCTAAGGATCTGCTTTGTATATTGTGACGCAAACTAAATAGTATCACGTTAAACTGATAATACGTAAATCATGCCGTTTGATTCGAATCAAACCACTGCATCGAGCCACACTTCAACCACGTGGAATACTTCGTTCTATCGAATCCTACACTGCTATAAATCGATTTGATTTACGTGCTACATCGTAGACTTCGAACGAAACTTCGCTCTATCGTTCCGAAAGTTTTGATGCAGTTAAATAAAGTCTTGAACTTTTTCGCAATTCGTCCCGTAGTATATCATTTTTTGGTGGAAATACAGATAGTGCTTCCTTGTTCCGGAATAAGCTGATTCTGTCTAGACTAACCGGTTCTAGACGTACATAATCAACTTCACTTCCAGTGAAATTATTACTTTCGTAGATAATTTTCAATTGCTAGAAAGATTTCTAAATTTTAGAAAAGTATGGAACACCTGGTCGAAATATTGTGTGAAATATTTCCTTGAATTTTTGCTAATCGTAAAATCTTCTTTCTCACAGAACATCTTTGCATCTAACGGAAGGAAAAATAAAATCGGACGTGTTGAAGGATTTTTCGAAGAATAAATTTCCCCCATAGACTCGCCGATATATTGCTCTGGCTACTTTTCACCTTATCGTATTAACGAAGGGATATTTATTTAACTGAAAGGCTGCTTTTAAAAACTTTTTCGGCTAGGTAGATGACACAACTACAACTGGTTTCCAATGGGGGAGCAAAGTTCGGTCAAGGATCATCGTCAGCAAATTTCCTTTCTAGCTAGTGTGGTCGATCGATCGTGCGACCGTTTTAATCCCAAACACATGGCATTGTGGAAAGGTTCGAAACCAGCGTTAGATTTCCAAGTTATAACCGGGCTTTCGCACAGCTGGGCCCTGCGGTTGGATAACGGTCTGTGTAATGTCCTGCGTCGATCATATTATCGTCGACGTAGGCAACAGCATCGCTGGCATTCCACGGACGTTGGTTATCCTCTAATATGCAGAGAAACCACCCTCGGACTCCCATTAACACTTGGACTCAACATGTCTCGCTTCATCAGACGTTGAATTAAGCCGCGCGGAGATGTTTCGTGGCTTTCGAAAGATTCGCTAGAGATGCTTTAGAATTGTTTTCCCTTTTTTTTTTTTTTTTATTTTTTCGAATTCCCACTTGAATGAAAATAATGATTACGTCGTATCGCAGGCTTTTTGGATCAATCGAGATAAATTGCTTTGTGTCTCAGGGTGCAGAGTACGAGGTGCTAGATGATTCTCAGGAACATTGGTGGAAAGTCAAAGACGAGCATGGGTACGTATTGTATATGGCAAAAAAAGAGAAATGAAAAGTAATGAAAGTTTTAAGTAGCTCGATTTTAGTAGTTTCTTTGGAGACTTGTAACTAGTTTAAGTCGAATCAAGGATAGCAATTTGCAGTTTTTAAAGGCTTAAGTTTCTCACTTTATACCCCAATACCCTATACGAACAACTACTTAACGTGGCCAAAAGTGAATTAAAATTAACCAACGATTTTATAATAAGATATGTATTAAATAAATCTTTATATTTTCTTTTTTTCCATTGGCCTAACATGGAATTCACAGTCAAAATTTTCAACAGGATTATTCGCATTATATATTTGAACGCCAGATGAATGGAAGCGAAACGGAAGGATGATAAAACGATGCTCATTAGACAGCAAATTCTTAATTAAGTCTTGTTGAAACTTAAGCACAGTGTGTCAGTTTGTTTAATGGCATATATTTTATGAAACTGACTAGAGTTAATAATCTCACTTGTACAATGTGTATAACGCAGTACGGACGGAGAATAATACAGAACAGTTAATTCTAACTTCTAATTTTCTTTCCAGATCCATAGGTTACATTCCTAGCAATTACGTAAAGGAAAAGGAGCTGCTGGGTCTTCAGAAATACGAGTATGTTCAGAGGATTTGGACAGGAATTTAGAAATTCCCTTTGAAAATTACACTGCAATGGCAATTGAAACGTAACGATTGAAATTACAGGTGGTACGTGGGTGACATGTCCAGACAACGCGCAGAATCATTGCTCAAACAGGAGGACAAAGAAGGATGCTTCGTCGTACGTAATTCATCAACCAAAGGACTGTACACGCTTTCCCTCTACACTAAAGTGTAGGCATTTTTACATTCTAATATTATTTCATACTTTCAACGTTAAAGAAAAACACCAACAGGCCTGTATTTGTACTGTTTGCAGCCCACATCCTCACGTAAAGCACTATCACATCAAACAGAACACCAGAGGAGAGTTTTATCTATCTGAGAAACATTGTTGCGGCTCGATACCAGATTTGGTTAACTATCACAGGCACAATAGCGGCGGATTAGCCAGCAGATTAAAAACCAGCCCTTGTGACCGCCCTGTACCACCAACTGCTGGCCTCAGCCATGGTTTGTAACGCGCGAAGTGAACGTGCGGATTTTTATAGATCAGAACGTGGATTTTCTCTCAATAATTCAAGATATGATCTAGTAACTTTCAAAGAGAAGAATCTTCGAGTTTTTCTTTTCTACGGAATACTGTAACAATTTTTCGCTTTGCAGACAAGTGGGAGATTGATCCAGCAGAGTTGCACTTGTTGGAAGAACTTGGCTCTGGACAGTTTGGAGTAGTGCGAAGAGGAAAGTGGCGCGGTTCTATAGACGTTGCAGTAAAGATGATGAAGGAAGGCACGATGTCTGAAGATGATTTTATAGAAGAAGCTAAAGTGATGACGTGAGTCGAAGGAATCTCTCAGTGACGTCCACGGTGTTGACGAAATAAATTTAGTAAACGACAAAAAAAAGGCTAATGAATAATCGTTGGATTGTCGTTCGTAGGAAACTTCAGCATCAAAATTTAGTCCAGCTCTATGGCGTTTGCAGTAAGGACAGACCAATATACATTGTCACTGAATACATGCGACATGGATCTCTGCTCAACTACCTCCGTCGTCATGAAGCAACTCTAGGAGCGAATGTTGGTCTTCTTCTAGACATGTGTATACAGGTAAAGTACAAAATTTTCGAATGATTTCTCAATTCCGTATGGTAATAATAATAATTGTGGCGGTAAATAATTGAAATATTTTCGATCACAGGTTTGCAAAGGCATGGCTTATTTGGAAAGGCACAACTACATTCACAGAGATCTTGCCGCGCGCAATTGTTTAGTGGGCTCAGAAAATGTAGTGAAAGTCGCAGATTTTGGATTGGCAAGGTGGAAATATTTTCTGTTTGCAGTTCACTACGTTTATTGGTAGTTTATTGGTATACTATCTTTCAAATTTTGTCCCAGGTATGTACTGGATGATCAATATACTAGTAGCGGCGGCACCAAATTCCCAATCAAATGGGCACCTCCAGAAGTGCTGAACTACACGCGCTTCAGCTCAAAATCAGACGTTTGGGCCTACGGAGTACTTATGTGGGAGGTATTCACATGCGGAAAGATGCCTTACGGTCGCCTAAAAAATACCGAAGTCGTGGAAAGAGTGCAACGAGGAATCATATTGGAAAGACCCAAGGCCTGCTTCAAAGAAGTCTACGAGGTTTGCCATATAGTCACATTTTGTCTAAAATTATTTTCAAATAATTTTCCGAGTAAGAGATAAACAACAGGGCCACTCTCTATGTATGTGTGTAATCAATTGACTATATATATTGTTTAGGTAATGCGAAAATGCTGGGCTCACTGCCCGGAAGTACGGCCATCTTTCCGTGTACTGAAGGAGCAGCTAATCAGCGTGTCTCAAGGTCTGCTCAATGATTGACTCAACCTTCTACGGTGTATGCGCCTATCGTCGCCTTCAAGCCGGTCAATACAGGCGGCAAAATCTCCATCGCTCGAACGATCGCCCTCGATACTACCATCGTCTAACTCGTCGTCGTCGTACAATTCAGCAACATTACCGTCGTCACGTAAAACACGTGCACCCGCCTCTCTACCGCCCTCGGTCGATTTTCTACATCTCTCGTCATCCACGTGTAAATTAAAGAAAGAGGGGTCATCCTCACCGAGTACACCCGGCCACCAACCTAGTCAACCATCATCAAGCTCGTCGAACGTCTGTGACATTTGCAGTTCCTACGGACACCCGTGGATTGAAATTTGCAAGGCGATACGAGCCACTAAAGGCAAATAAGAATTTTGTGTGTGTGTCCCGAAAGTATGTGTGTCGATTTCAACGATTGTATTAACGCAGCTTACAAGACAGCAGAAAGCAGAACGAGAGAAACGAAGCGAAAAACGAGAAACAAAAAAAAAAAAAAAAAAAAAAAAAAAAAAAAAAAAAAAAAAAAAAAAANAAAAAAAATAAAGAGAAAAAGAAGGAGGAAGAAAGAATGAGGAAGAAACAATATTAATACGACATTATTTGATCCTGCAGCATCCTGCGATCCTTTACTCTCCTTTACGCTTTCTCCTTTCTCTCTCCCTTCTCTACAGTTCTATGCCCTAACTCCCAGAAACTCATTCTTCACTGTAGACTATACTTTAGACGGTTTTTCTCGTCAAGAACAAAGAAGGTTCTCTCAATCTGTCCTAATCTTTAACCCATCCCCTTCCACCTCCCCCCAACCCCCTGCCTCGCTACCCATCATGAGTTTCACGAGTATCTGTTCCATGCAACGATACAAATGCATTTACAAATAGAACAGTAGTATTTATTGATTGTCCTTCGAACAGGATATACTAGTAAGTTGTGATTTTTCCGTAGAAACATATACTGTCCTTTTGTTATTGACTTTTTAACAAGAACAGTAAACGTAACTCCACGAATGAGAACATTATTTCTGCTTGATAAGTGAATTTAATAAATGAATGTCTCACTTGTGTATTATATACTATGACAATTTAATAAAATAGAAAAAAAGAAAAGTAAAGTGTTTTTCTTCTTTCGTTTTCCTCTATTATTTGTAGAATTATAAGTAATAGTATATTTCCTTGCCTAACAAATGCATTTCCATTGATTCTTAAATCTACTTTCATAGAGGGAACGTTCATCGTTAATCGTAAATAAAGATTGAACAATACTTTTCAATTTATAATTATGAAATTAGTTTAAATTTTTGAGGATACTCAGAATGATACCGTATAATACGCCATATTTAAATAAATTGGAATACAATTTAATTGGAATTAATACGCTTCCAGAGAATGAAGATTTTCATTAATAGCTATATATAAATTTATCATATTTATAAAATTAGCATTGACATACCGATAGAAGAAGGTCACGATTTCTGCTACACGTTCCGCAATTCAAATCTGGTTCCAAACACGATTTTTATTACAGTCACAAAAGTATTCTTTCACTTGACTTTATTGTTAATTATATCATCTCGAAAGTAATTCAAACAAGGAACAAATTATTAGTGTTACTATTATACATCGTTCTAACACGAAATACGAATATCAAACGGTAACAATTTTATTTTTTTTAGAAATGAAACCACGCGTTTCCGAATTGAACGTTACGCGACGATTGCAAAATTCAAACTGATTGAAACTTGAATTCAAAATGTCTACGTTAAATGTCACGTGATTGCGCGCGCACAAATTCAAACTGATTGAACTTAAATTCAAAATGTCTACATTAGATGTCACGTGACTGCGCGCGCACAAATTCCAATTGATTGAAATTGAATTCAAAATGTCTACGTCAGATGTCACGTGATTGCGCGTTCGTTCAATTTTAACTTTTCGCTAACCTATACAATTTTGATAATTTATCTTCTAAATTCAGAAATATATTATATATAATTTATACATGAACATACATTATATTTCTCTTTCAAATAGAATTTTAAAAACTGTCATTTTAAGATATATAACTATTAATATATGTGTTGTATTGTAACCCTACTATATTTCATCAGAATCAAGATTACTGTATTATCAAATGTCTCTACAGATAATGTAAATAAATGATAAGCATGCATTATTTAAACAACTCTCTTATTAAATATTATAGGTAATAATTATAAAGAGAGAGGAGTCTGTCAAATATGTTTATTTGTAGTAAATATGATTTAGCTCTAGTTCAGAAAAAAAAGTTTATCATTAATTTCTTATAACCTGTATTTTAGGAAACAATTCGCAAGGCATTTTAGCATTATGGCAAATCCATTAGTTGCAGTATGTCAAATGACATCAACAAATGATAAAGAGAAGAATTTACAAACTGTACGTGAACTTGTTGAGAAGGCAAAGTCTAAGACAGCTTGTGTAAGTACATATGCATAATAAAAATTTAAATTAATTTTTTAATACTATTTCTATTTATATAAATTTCTAAAATATTTTGATAGATTGCATTTTTCCCTGAAGCATGTGATTATTTAGCAGATAATAAAAAAGATACAATAGCCATGGCTCAACCTTTGAATGGTTCAACAGTATCAAGCTACAAAGAAATTGCTAAAGCAAATAAGATTTGGTTGTCATTAGGTGGATTACACGAAGCAGTTAGTTTTGAGTTTAAAATTTTTTACTTTACTCTTTTCAAAACAAAACATTACTATTATTCTTCTTATTAATCCCTATATTTTTTTAATTACACATAGTTGGATAATAATGAAAATCGTATAAGCAACACACACATTGTAATAAACAGTGAAGGGGAAATAGCCAGTAGATATCGTAAAATGCATCTATTCGATATGGATAATAAAACTACTGGTGTGAGATTGATGGAATCAGATTATGTTTTATCAGGGCAAACGATTGAACCACCTATATTAACACCAATTGGCAAATTAGGACTCAGTATTGTATCCTTTGTACAAATTTTATATTGTTCTTCAGGTATAAAAAATTATTTTTACTTAACAATGACAGTGCTACGATATGCGTTTTCCTGAGTTATCTCTTTCACTAAGAAATATGGGAGCAGAAATTCTCACATATCCATCAGCATTTACATACCAAACAGGTGCTGCACATTGGGAAGTATTATTGCGAGCAAGAGCTATAGAAACACAATGTTATGTAATAGCCGCAGCTCAAACTGGTACACACAACAAAAAGAGAGTAAGCTGGGGTCATGCAATGGTATATAATTTTATAATATATGTTTTTGTTACATTAAATATACTTTTATCATATGTATGAAATTTTATCAGGTTGTTGATCCATGGGGAACCATAATAGCACAGTGTAGTGAAAAAACTGACATGGCTTTAGCAGAAATTGATTTAGATTTATTAAAACAAGTTCGGCAAAATATGCCGTGTGAAAATCATCGTCGAACAGATTTATATCCTAAAATAAAACCCTTGTAATTGAAATAATGATGTATATATGCAATTGTATATGTGATTGTATCTTAATTAACTAAATTTATTTCTATTTTTTGATACAATCAAATGATTAGTATACTTATTAAGCCAAATAATGTAACAAATGTAACATAAAGATAATTTATATTTATGTATATACATATAAAAGAAACATTTATTGTGGTAAATTTTATTGTACATACCGTTCAATAATTTATAAATATTTGTATCTTAAAAATATAAAATAAGTGAGAATATATATTGCTATAATTATAAGTGTGAACTTTTCGTAGACATGAAGTTAAAAATATGACAAACTATCAAAAAACTATAATATAGATATTCTATTGTAAAATGTAAAATATTTCGAAGAATATCAAATAATATAATAAATAATTAACATTATTTAGTGTGATGATAATTCAAGCTATTAATTTATTTAATTACTTCTTGGGACTTTGATCATCTTTCCAAAATGGCACATACTATATCTATAGATGTAGATGTAATGTTTATTATTTGCTACCTATAAGATACAAAATATTATTAAAATTACAAGCTATATAAAATTTATCATTGTTCATATTCACGAATATTGATTTTCACTTATTTCTGATCTTTGAGAGCCTATAAGATCTGCTTCAACCCCCTGCAGTGCCCAATTATGTTCATATATTTCCAATGCTTCCCATTCAGATTTGAAAGCAGCTTTTGGATCTGGTGGCATAGACATTGCAGCACCAGACACTTGATCCTGTAGAAGTCTGGATGTATCAGCAGCATTGCTTTCTCCAAGAACAAGTGTATAGATGGAACGTAATCCAAATACATTAAGAAAATACCACGATGCAGATGAAACCCATGCAGCATCAAGTGTAGCTAATTCTATACCACGTTGCAACATTGGTTTGAAACGTAACGTCAAAGGAAATGGTACTTTAGCTAAAATAAAATTACTAATGGTAATTTAAAAACGAAACATAGGTATAGTCCACATGATATACATAATCTTTCAAACTTACTAGTAACAAAGCCAGAAAACATCCAGTTAATCCAACCACCTATCAATACCATTGGTAAAACATTAGTTACATTTCCCTTTAACATATCTGTCATCATATTAGGATCTGTCATTGGATTTTGCGATACAGGGGCACGCTTTTGCGTTTTAAAATATCCTGTTTCTTCATTGTTAAAAAAATGTCTTCTACTAATAAATGCCATTTTTGGAATATATTGACCATTTTCTCTAAGCAGTTTAGAGCGTATCATCACTTGACTAGAAAGCATCAAGGTTGTAAAATATTTCCATAGGTTACAAACACACAATTTGTAAATATACAATTTTTAAATCCACGTAATCACCTGTCTTGTACTTGATAAAGCTCAACCTTTTTCTGCGAAGCAAGTAATATCGAAACGTAATGCCGAATAATGCCTACGAGAAACGTAATCACAACAATAGGCAAGAATACCCATCCTCTGATATTTGGATCTAAAATCAACTCGGCCATACCACTTGTCACTGTACCGAAATTTACAAATCAAAGAAGAAAAATAGGAAAATTAAACAGATTAAAGAACATTTCACAAAGGTAAAAGTATGTCTATGCTAATGCCAGTTAGACATAGCAGGAGCCCCCTAGAGGACACGATATAGAAATAATGATTCGTACTTCATCGATAATAAAAAATAATATATTTATTTAATTTATTTTTTGCAGTACATAAAGCAAATTGAATTCGATAAATTTATTTCAAAATTACATGTACAGTGATGAAACAAAACTAAAAAACACACACATGCAATTTTATTAAGTATTTGCATGTAGAAAAGCAAATATATTTTTATAAGATGTGTGGCACAGACGCCACGGTGAAAGAAAAGTAGAACCATTGACTAAGTTAGTCAATGATTCAATACAATTTCCCTTCGGATGAATCAACTTTGTTATCGACATGCCGCATGGGAAACGTGAAGAAAGTTCCGACAGAGGGCAGTGTCGTATTTGGCGGTGTAGCGACAGCTATACCAGCGACATCTGTTTCCCGACAATATCATAGAGTTCATTTTGGATGAACTTTTGGCGCCAACTTTGTCGCGCTTTAAAACTAGAAAATTAATGAAAAGCGATGTCGTTATGGAGACTTGTTAATTAGTTGTCTAAGAGATAAAACAAGTTCGTGAATATATATATATAAGAGTTGTTTAACAGAAGAAATACATTAGAATCAGAAGTACATTAGAATTAGAATTAGAATTAAAACTAATATCAGATCATAAAGTATAAAAAGTGAATATTTTATTGTTGATTTAAAAGTTAAAAGTTTATAAATTTTATTGTTAATAATATTAAATAATTTTTGTTAAATAAAATATTAATAATAACAAATCACATAGAGGAGACTTGTTAATTAGTTGTCTAAGAGATAAAACAAGTTCGTGAATATATATATATAAGAGTTGTTTAACAGAAGAAATACATTAGAATCAGAAGTACATTAGAATTAGAATTAGAATTAAAACTAGTATTAGATCATAAAGTATAAAAAGTGAATATTTTATTGTTGATTTAAAAGTTAAAAGTTTATAAATTTTATTGTTAATAATATTAAATAATTTTTGTTAAATAAAATATTAATAA
>NIPQ01092241.1:0-12253 GCA_002806875.1 Lepidotrigona ventralis hoosana | reverse complement strand
TTAAAAAAAAAAAAAAAAAAAAAAAAAAAAAACCAGGAATTTTAATTGAAAAATAATAAATAATGCCAGTTTTATTAAATCGTTTATATAAATAATGGACATTTAGTTTTATCTGAAAAAATATTCTGTTCTGTAAATTGTTGATTTTTTACTTTGGTTTTATATTTATAACCAGTATGAATGTGTTTAAACTGTTCAAGGGGATAAGCAGCAAAAACTGTATATAAGAAGATTGCGAAATACTAACAAAAATTTCACATGTACATAAAATTAGAAATACAACTTTTCATACAATAACTCATATTGTATTTTATTATATTAAGTTCAAATTATTAACACGTTTACAAATTATGTGTAATATTTTACACAATATTGATCAAAATTATCAAATGTATTTCAAATGCAAATAAAGTAAATTGCCCAAAATTTAATATACCTCCCATAGACATATCTCTATTATATTAAACTATACTTTGTACAAATTTAGTATTATTGTATTCTATTCTGTACTACATCGTACAGTCGAACTCTTTTCTTGACATTGTTAAATCTTTTTTATTCTTTTATTGATGATATTTATGGTCATTGACACTATCGTTAATTATTATTTTAGTAAATGTAAAACTTTATATAATACGAATAAAAAGAACTGTACAAAACAAGATTCACCATATTTGTACTAGGTATTGCTGTACTGTAAGGATATAATTCTGTACACAAATACATTGATTACGGATATTTTATAAATTGTGTATGACTTTTATACATTCCGATGTATGTACTTAATTCGTTGTATTAACTTTAATCAGTTTGTAAAAATGTCGGAATGTTAAACGTCGGGAGGTAAGCGTGGATAAAATATATTTTTATATATATATATATATATATATATATAAAATTATATATATATATATATATATATATATATATATATAATATTGTATATGTGTATGTATATATAGAACAAAGTTATATATACATATATATACATGCATGTATACACATATGTATACGTATATATAAAAATAGAAAAACTTGCACCATACGACTTAAAATAATTGTAAATTTTAACATAATGCCTGTAAAAACTGGATCAGTGTGCGGGTCGGACGACCTGTCATTCCCGCTGGTACATATGGTAACTTATCGGGTCCAGGACCCATTACTCCTGCAATATCTAAATGCATCCATGGTGTATTGTTTGGTATAAATTCATGTAAGAAAGCAGCTGCTGTACATGAACCACCGCCTTTAGTTCTCGCAACATTTCTTATATCAGCTGATTTAACTTTCTCTGCAATTAACATCATTTGATTATTTGATACGTAACTTTCGTTTTTAAATATTAATTAATTACTATAAATTATTTTCTTACTTGTCATTTCATCTGTGAAGTGCTGCCAAAGCGGAAATCTCCATACTCTATCACCAGTAAGAGTGCCTGCATTTCTTAGTTTTTCAAACAACGAACTATTGTTCGTAAAAACTCCAGTTGCTGCTCCTCCTAAAGCAATTCTCATCGCACCCGTTAATGTTGCAATATCCAAGATAAAGCTGTGTACATGAAAAATATTTAATAAGAATAACTATATTGATTGTTACACACATACTGATTGTTATACACTTTCTAATTTATGTAACTACCTTGGATTAAATTCTTGGGCATAGCAAAGTGCATCAGCAAGAATAAGTCTACCTTCTGCGTCGGTGTTATCTACAATAATACTCTTCCCGTTCATTGCAACTACGAGATCTCCTGGTTTAGTTGCAGTTCCAGATGGCAAATTTTCAGTAAGCGGTATCAAACCAATAAGATTCAACTTTAATTTAAGTTCAGCAGCAGCTCGAATAGCAGCTACTACACATGCTGCACCACTCATGTCAGCACGCATTTCGTCCATGTCAGCTGATGGCTGAAAAATTATATAAATTGTATGTAATTATTTACACTAAATATATAAATTTACAATTACTTTACCTTCAGACTGATTCCACCAGCATCGAAGGTAACACCTTTTCCAACAAACGCAATTGGTTGGGAATCATCATCAGCACCTTTGTAATGAATTTCAACAAACTTTGGTGATTCACAACTACCATGAGATACACTAAGGAAAGAACCCATCTTCTTCTCTTCTGCCCATTCTTTATTATGGACTTTTACAGTAATTCCTAATTTAATCAGGACTGCCTGCACTTCTTCCGAAAATATTGTAGGTGTCATTAAATTGGCTGGGGAATCTGCTAAATGACGTGCCCAATTTTGAGCCTGAGCTTTAATACTTCCGATACGCCACTGTGTTCTTGAAAAAATAATTTTCATTACATTATTGTAATATAAATAAATACATTAAACAAAAATTGAAAGAAAAAAATGTAATACTCACTCCCCTTCTTGACCATACAACGAAACTTTCGGCAGAACTTTCTGTTTTTCTTTATTTTTTGAGCCTTGATAAAACCATGTTGATAATGCAGCTCCTTCTGCCGCAGCCTCTGCATCTCCTAATGTTTCTAGTTGTATATCTTTTATTTCAACTGCATCCAATGCACGACATCCAGCTAATGTAATTTCATAATGTTGTTATTAAGATATAATGCAAAAATTGAGTTATTACTATAAACACACACACACACATATATATATATGTGTGTGTGTGTGAATATTTACCTGCTGCAGCTATACGTATATTCTCTTTTCCTTCATGTATTTCCTCAAGTTGATTAATGCCAAGATTCTTTTTTCCAAGACCAACAACTGCAATTCCCACGTAATCCTTCTCATCCAAACCCCAAAATATTCTAGCATGTCCTTTGGGGATTTTTGGACCTGCTCTGTAGTGGTACAAGTATTGAAATATTATTTAAGATTATTTATCAAATGAAATATATATTATTAAGACAAAGGAGGAATGTTTATATCAAATCAACAAAATTTTTTGAAGGACATACTGAGACACAAGTTCATAAATTTATTTCTTACAATAATTCTAGGCGTTTTGGACATCTATTAGCACATGCTGTTGCATCTGCAATTTTAAAATACAATCTAAAAATATACTATCCTTTACATATATCCTAGAACATAGTTCTTTAGAGTTATCCTACTTAATGTTTCTAATAATTGTCCTAACTATTAATTAGATTAAAATTACAATTACTTTTCACGATTTTAACTATATTAATTCACAATTATTTCATCTGATTTATATAGTGGAGACAATTGATTTGCACTCATAATATATTAACAGTACGCATGACAATTATTTCCAATGCATTTTGATATCAATAAGAATTTACAACAGTAAAGAATTATCTTTGAATATAATGCAATACAATATAACACTGTGTTCTTGTTACCAAAATTCGATTCCTTGTTCACATATATGTACAGATTTAAGTATATATAAATTTGTCATGGGGTTTCATATTTGTAACACCGTTTGCTTAGATATTATTATATAAATTGTAAAGAAATTATTAAAAATTGACATATTGATATTTAGAAATATGAGCCATATTATAAATCTGCTTAAAATATTCTATTCAGAGCTAAGTAAAATAACATTTAAAGGAAAATAGTAAATAAATTTTTCATCTTTCTTCCTCAATAAAATTATTGCATCCAACCAATTAATTATTACTATCTTTTGAGGAAGTTATCATTAATTATACTTAATTATTTATGAAATAATATATCTTTATAATTAAAAAATATTAACAAGCTACTATTTTTCATTATAAATTCTATCTTTCCTTAGCTCTGACTCTACTATATAAAAAACAGTGATTGTAACACTGATAGTAGGAACTTAATGCAATTCAAGCACATTTACTAATTCTTACACATAATTTGATGTGATGTTCTTGGCACAAATTGAATTAAACAGATAGTACCAACATCATGTTTATGATATCAACTTATACATATCTACTATTTTGAATTTAATCTATTAGGCTACTTTGGCAAGATTTATTATAAGGATCACATCTTATATGATTAAAATTACATTTTTATTTAACAATAATTTCAAATATGTGATTTTAAAATATTTTTCCTTTTTACATATTACAAGTCACAAAAATATTTTCCACGTTGAAAGCTGTTTAGAATGATGAAACTTTATGTTTTATTTAACATTCACAAATTCTATTTATTGAGCTAAGAAAATCTATATTAAACATTAGATAACTTATATGATTTAATTATAAACAAATTACAACTATTACTACATAAGATTATGGCCCAAAACAAAAAAATACAAAAATACGGATAATAATAATAATAATAATAATAATATAATGATAATGAAATTCACCTAATAAAAATATTTTATATTACACTTGAATTGTGCTAATAATCACTGTGCAAATACATTAATTTTAGGGTATATTAAACACAATTAAATGTAATGTTTTGGAAGGCCATATTTTATGAAAAAAATTATTAGATTTTACATCTTTATTACTAATATGGTCATATGAATTGTTTATTATTAAAGTTCAGTCTATTGTTAAAATATATCTAAATTGCAAAACAATTAAACAAATATAGTATAAGTAACAATACCTGTATATTTAATAAAAATATAATGAGAGAAAAGTATTTGTGCTGCTTAATATTCAGAATATTACTTTCTCAAATAAGTCAGTCTCTAACAATTTAGATTTCAAAATATTTGAATTTTTTTCTTCCTCAATTTTGTTCACAACAAAGTACTATAACATTTAGAATAAATTTTCACTTCTCGTTGCTTATTTGTGCTTGAGCACTTAATTGAATAAATTTCAAAATATATATATATCAGTATTTCCTAAAGATTGTAGCAACTCATAACTAATTTTAAACTAATTCTAATATTTTAATAGTCCCTTGAGAATTTGCANTATTTGAATTTTTTTCTTCCTCAATTTTGTTCACAACAAAGTACTATAACATTTAGAATAAATTTTCACTTCTCGTTGCTTATTTGTGCTTGAGCACTTAATTGAATAAATTTCAAAATATATATATATATCAGTATTTCCTAAAGATTGTAGCAACTCATAAATAATTTTAAACTAATTCTAATATTTTAATAGTCCCTTGAGAATTTGCGGCTACTACAACATTTGACATTTGTTTCCAGCAAACTGCAGACACAAATTCATTCAGATCTTCTTCTCTTCGTTCTTGTATTTCTAATATACTTCGAACAGCATCAAATTTATATGAGAACAATTGTTTCGAGAGTCCTTTGTAATATACATAAAGTGCATTATTTTCTGACCCACATGCTACATAATCACCATCAGTAGTAAGACCTATAAAATTCTTTTCGTTTACATGTCCGACAAATGAACGCAAACAATGTGGATTATTGATATTCCACATCTTTAATTGTGAATCCGTGCTTGCAGATACTATTTCTTCTTTATTAATAAATTTAACATATGAAACAGCCTTACGATGCCCTTTAAAAATGCAGAGTGCTTCCTTCATATTGCGTAAATCATAATAATGGACACAATGATCTGCAGATCCAAATGCTAAGTGACATGAACTACGTGGGTTAAATTTTACACAACATACATTAGCTTTTGCTTCTAAAGAAGCCACGGAATGATCATTGTTCAAAGACCATAATTTAACTCTAGCATCATCTGACCCTGATGCTATAAGTTTTGTATCTACATCATTAAAATCAACTGACCAACATCTCTTCTCATGCTCCTGAAATGTTTTAGTTCTTTGACAAGTTGCAGCATCCCATACTGTTACTATTCCTTCATAATCAGATGATGCTAGCATCCCTTTATGAAAAGAATTCCATGAAACACATGATATTTTGGAGCTAGATACCATTTCCACACAGGGATAATGTATATCTACTGTGTCTCTTATTACAGCACTATAATCAAATACTTTTATACGTTTTGTAACTCCAGCTATCGCAAAGAATTCGTTATCTTTATCGAATTCGATGCTTGAAACAATAGTGGAATTATTAAAAATATCTGACGAATAATTCAAAGTCGCTAGTGGACGTAACGCTTTATATCTCGAGAATTTTACAAGATTTTCTCTAAAAACATCGAGTCCTGAACTAGTGCCTTGCCATGAATCACTCTGACTTTGAGATTTATGCCCAAGCAGTAATTCCTTAGCACGGGAGTCAAAATAGCATTGAACAAAATCATCAAAATGTGCATGCATCCTCTTCCTACGTACAGCTAAAGTAGATCCTACCGCATAATCATTTTGTTTTTTACTCCCTGTTGGATTAATAAAAGTGTCACTTCCAACATTTGCTTTCTCGTTTGGTTTTACCATGTTTGAATCGATTATGTCTATAAGACCAATCATTTCTTTTCTTATAGCTGATACTTGTGCAGTATCATTTTCACTAGATTTTTTCAAATCTTCCACTTTAGGACATTTATTTTGTACATCTTTTAAAATATTCTCAACTTCTTCCATATCTCTTTTAATCAATGCTATCTCCTTTTGTAACTGATTCTTTTGCTCTTCCTTTTGCTGTAGTAAATGCTTTAAAAACTCGTGCAGTAATTTGTTCTGTGCTGCACATGTTTCTGCTTCCAGTAAATGTTTTCTTTGTGTTAATACCTCCAGCATTACATTCACATCGGGTAATGTTAGATTAGCACTTTCTGCAGCTATAATATCTCTTAATCCATCATGTGGTGGTACAGGTAAGTCTACACCTGTTTTGTGTCTACCATCAGCTGCATAAGAAGATCCTAATTCAGTAAGACTCTTAATTCTAGTTTTATATTTTGATATTAATTCATGTAACAGAAAGTTTGGAAAAATATCCTGTTGAGTTAACATGTAACTACATTTTGGACAACGGCCATTAGCTTCCAACGATTTTACTATACAACGATAACAAAATGTATGACCACAACGTGTGATATGAGCTTCATCGATTATTTCAAAACAAATAGGACACAGATAATCATTATTCTTATCTTCAAGTGTACCGCTAATCCTATGAAGAACATTTGCAGAATGATTTTGTTTACTCATTCTATCACTACATTCGCCTACACCTCCACTGCTTCCAGGATTATCATTTCCCAAATTACTATCATTGATAGCTGACATCTTTTTCCTTAATTGAATAATATTTCTTAAAATACATTTAATTATTTTAAGATACATCTGGTAATTTCAATCTGCTTTTTTAAATCTCATATTTTTTAAAGGTTTTGTTTGAATAAAACACACCTTCTGATAAACGATTTTGACTAATAACTGACGCGTAGAAATAATTGCTTTACAAATATGCTGTTAAAATTTTTTTCTTTATATAACAAAATATGTATCTGGTAACTCCTTCTGTGCAGCGAGTTTTGCTTCATATCATGCGTACAATACCGTCTCTCTCTCTCTCTCAGTCTAGTCTCTCCTGAAACAATGAAAATAATGCCAGTGAGCTCATAGGACATAAATTCCATTCAAATTCAATTTTGTTAAAAGAAAATACTTTTATGTAAAGTTTTTAAAAAGAATAAAGGGAAAGCAATTCTGAATATTACATGTAAAAGCTCAGGCAGCATTATGACAATTGTTTCAGGCTGGAACTATGAATAAGACATTTAAATANGTGTGTGTGTGTGTGTTTAGTAAAAAAAAAAAAAACATTAACGCAGATTTACATAAAAAATACGTGGTATAAAAAAGTAGTTTAGTTGACATTAATTATTAACAAAATTTCCAACTTACAACAAAATATGTTTCTGCAATTTTCCTTTAACCAATTCATCATATTTAGCCGCCGTGGGAGTCAGTAAAACGTTGCTTTCATCTTCTGTTTCGTACACACCGAGCACCAATCCTTTCTGTCGGGAATTAAAATATGAAAAATTAAGCGCATCCAAGGGTAGAAATTTCAGACTACAGCACAATATATATCGAATCACAGCCTCGCAAAATAAATTCGTTCTCTTCTCTCGTTCACTTTTCATTCTCTTTCGATAAAGCAAGATTTTTCTCAACCAGAAAAGAAGAAGAAAAAAAAAAGAAAAAAGATCGACAATACACTTTTCAATAAAGTTATTAATAACTTGGATATATCTGCACAATCAAGCCCTCCCACTTCTTTTTTCACGATGTTGAAAATACCGAGGTGAAAGAAATTTTCATTTCGAGTAATTTCTTCGTAAAATTCGAATATATCGTTTATTCGACGAAAAACAATGGCGAACAATATCGTTTAACGAACAAATAAATAATATTATAATAATTACCTTCATGGTCGAGATGCAAGATAAGAAACGTAACTGAGAATTTCCGTATTGTAGACCCTTACCCCTGATAAGAGACAATGCCATAATTTGTTCAAGAGAGCACTTAGCAGTGATATATATATACGTATGGCTATATAGATACACACATATGTATACATCTGTGTGTATGTGCACGAATGTATATGCATACATGACCTGTACACATATTCGCTGAAAAGATACGATATCTAGATATCTTGATCACTCGTGTTATAGATTGGCGACTCTAGCAGCTTACGTAGCGACACCAACTTCCGTTTAGTTTTGTCCCGCCTAAAAAGTAAAATATTCATTTCCGGTAAAATATTTATATCCCTGAAAACTAAAATGACCAAGTTCTTTGTTTCTACAGACTCAAACATACAGACTGCAGTTTGTAGTGTATATAAAAATTTTTTCTCTTCCTTTTTGAATTATCAAACAATTCGACGAATTTCTATTCAAATATGTTCATTCAAATTCATGTTTTTTTTTTTTTTTAGAATGAAGATTTATTTCGCTTGTCAAATACTATGACATTTATAGTATTTTTGCATATTATATGTAGTAAATTTTGATATTTAAATTTATGATAATAAACATTTGTAGTATAATTATTTGCATATGCGATAGGCTTCCTATCCTCATTGTATATTTATTTAAATTATTGAATCTTATGTGCATTTTTAATTTAAAGTTCCTATTTATTGTATATTAAAATTAAAATAGATTAATATAAATTAAATATAATAAAAAAAATTAAAAACTACTGACTATGCATTAATTTGTAGATTTCAGAATTATCACAAGTACCATGAATACCGCATTAGTAGGTATTCACTCAAGTTATTCTGTTCTTAATCAGAAAGTAGTCTAATGTAATCTAGTAATGTGGTCTAGCGGAAATTTTCAAAGTTTACGAGCAAATATTATGCTTATGAGAATTCAAATATTTAATAAATTCGAAAGAGTTCAAATGATTCAATGACTTTCTTAATTTATATTTACTTTTCCACAAATTTTCCATCTTTTTGCCATGTGTGGAGAGATTGACAAATTAGAATGGATGTCCGAAACTATTGAATTGTTTTTAGTCGTACGATATATCAATTCAAACTGAAACTGATATTGAATACTGTAGCTTTGCTTCCTACTTTTTAAATACAATAATTGGTAATACATCTGTGAAAATAAAATATTTGCTTAATTAAAATCTATCCTAGGGATGTAATAAAAATTTATTGGCTATTTAGAACCTCGTGAATTCCAATTTACAACACTACAATTTTTTCGCATGATTTATTTATTAATACGTTAATCTATACAAGATATTCTCTTTTCTTATATTACATTTTTATATAAAATGAATCGATTTTATATATATTGAGTTAGATTTTACACATATTAATACTAAATTTTTTAGTACATTAGCAAAATTTACAGGAATCATTAATTTCTAAAAATTATTTATTAAGAAATTCTGCCATCGGATCGTCTTCACGTTGTCGTTTCATCTGAAATGCTTCAATCTCATCCATTGTTGGTTCTTTAACTTCATACATGCTATTATAAGGACGCTTTCTTTCACTCATCTGCAGTAATTTTTCTGCTTCCTTTTGTCTTTCTTCTTCTTTCTGTAATGCTAGCTGCAATTTATCTTGTTCTTGTAATCTAGCAATCTTTTTCTTACTCTTTCGTTTTTCTTTCTGCTTTTGTTTCTTTTCCTTTCTTTTAGATGATTTTGACTTCATCGTCCTCGATACTTTCTCTTCTTCGTCTGAGGAACTATCGTTATTACTTTCCGATTTTTCATCAGACAAATTCACTGTTCTTACATTGGATTTTTCTTCTTCGTGCACTGTCCTCTTAGTTTCAATAGCCGCTGCTTCGGCTGTTTTTTTACCTGCATTTCCCGTGCAATATGAATTTTTTAAAAACGAATAGCAACATTTGTATCCCCATTTACCAGCATGCCAATAAGAACCCCAAACGGAAGTATGATTATTTGGATATACATCCTCTTCGTACTTGGACCTAATTATTTGTCTATCTTGTCCCTTAATAATCTGTAAATAAATCGTAAAATATAATATAATGTAACTTTAACATGTATTCTATTATATTAATGTATAACTGTGCACACCTTTCCATATCTAGAATATTCAACGTATTGTTCTGTTTGTGCTAATAAAAGAGAAGGTGGAAGAGCATCCAAATGCTCTTCACCACCATATCTGTTAATTATGCTATCACGAGCTTTGTCTTTCAGTTCATCACGCTTCTTATCATATTCTTGTTTGAGTAATTCTAATTTCGTAGGTTCAGCGAGTAAATGAACGTCAACACCGCGTTCATGTGCTTCCCATGCAAACAACTGAGCGTTTGCATGTCGTTGTGTATCTCCTGAAAAACGTACGAAATTTTCACCTTTGTAATCGACCCTGCAATGGAACAAAGATATTTTAATATTCTCGAAATTATATGTAGTTTCAAAAACAATGAAATCTATAAACTGACTTCCACTTACTCTCTCTCTGTGCCAGTATAAGGATTATCACGCATTGATCTCGTCTTGGGATCATAATACGCTGAATTTGGATCTAAATTCCTCAAATACTTTGCCGTGTCCTCCCTAATTCGTAGATTCCTAACAGTAATACGTTGTTTGGAATCTACTTTTGTTCCTGGCATATCAACTTCATCAACATATTTATCCTCGTCTTTGTCAGAATCTTGTTCATCATTTTCCTCTGCATTTAACTTCTCTGCGCGCATTTGTCGTTTTGCTTCTTCAATTTTTTGATATTCTTCAACAATGGCTCTATGTTGCGAAGGATCGTATCCAGCCCACCTGTATTAGATATAAATATATATAAAATATTCTTCGTCCATTCTTCAATATGTTAGAAATATGTATGAAATTCAGGTACCTGTCTCTTTTGCCATCGTAGTCCGTCGATAATTCTGGTTGACTAAATTCATCTGCTGCTATATTTGCATTCGTGTATTTTGCGCCAATTTTACGTGGGCGTTCCATACATTCCTTCTTTCTATGAGTTATTGCGCCACAATTTTCACAAGCTCCTTTACGATACTTTGTTGCTACTTTAGATGAATCTACGCCACGTTTATACCATTCGTCTATGCCGCTGTACTTCTTTTGTTTTTCAGGCTGTGGTCTTTGATGTTTCAAAGTAGGTCCCTTTAAATATTATTTAAATGTTATTACATATTGTTCCAGTATTGTAAATACTAGTGACAAAAAAGATATTTTCATAAAGAGTTTAATGCGTACTTGTGCTCCAAAATACCATGGTGTGGCACTGATATATTGTGGAATGTGTGGATTAATGTCTTTGCCTTCTTCATCTACTGCAGCTGGTGCCGTACCAGCTTTTCTTGCTTCTTCTAACTCTTTAGCTTTCCGCCAATCTTCTCGACTTTTCTTCTTCGGTTCATCTTCGAAATTACTTTTATTTTTTATGATCTTTGACACGGGCACATTAGTTAAAGTATTTGCCATTTTAGTTAGAGGTAATTTTAGTTAGATAAATTTTAACCTTATTACAAGATGTAGTTGACGTTGACGTTTCAATTACTTTTATTTTTTATGATCTTTGACACGGGCACATTAGTTAAAGTATTTGCCATTTTAGTTAGAGGTAATTTTAGTTAGATAAATTTTAACCTTATTACAAGATGTAGTTGACGTTGACGTTTCACTGAAACTAACACAATGAGCAATAAGAGCTCTATACTTATTGAGTTCTATATTTACATTTAAGGCAAGTTTACAACGTTCTCTATTTATATTTAAGGCAAGTTTACAACGTTCTCAAACTCCGAAATTATATATATATATATATATTTAATGATTATGTTACGATTTATTTCAACACAATGTCGTAATTATATTACATGAATACTTTATAAAAATTGCAATATACATTTCATGTTACAATTAAAAAAAACTAATTGTACA
>NIPQ01092240.1:0-39761 GCA_002806875.1 Lepidotrigona ventralis hoosana | reverse complement strand
TCGAATTTTTGACAGGTTACGTTACGATAAGATCAGGTGCGTTATTACGCATTGTTTTTTTTTTTTTTGTGGGAAGAAGAAATTTCTCGATTGTGAACGAAGAGTGTTGGATTATCTTCTTTCCCCTCTACTCGTTTTGATTTTCGGAGCAGTTCGAAAGAAGTTAACTTTTTTTAACACTTTTTAACTTATTGGATAATGAGAACAGAATCAGAATATATTCAGAGATATTATTTAAAAATTCACTTTTAACTCACTCTTATCACCTTTCAACACCTTTTAAATGTCAGACAACAATGTTGAGAAATATTTGAAAATTCACTTCTAAAATTATTTAATTAAATTTGTGCACGCGACGAATGTTCGATTTATCACCGTTGACTCAGCCTAATAATTATGGTGCGTTTAAATTACGCTCAAATGTAAATTAACATAGTTGATCAGATAATGTCTACTACGAAATAAGGGAAGCGCTTTCACTGTAACGTAATGATATAATACATTGTATTATTATATTATGTTACATAACACTGTGATATTTATAGAAATTAAATAGCACTTGACAACATGTGACAAACTATACATTTACAAATGCAATTGAAATTTCAAGAGAAGAAAATGAAGATGAGAACCCGAGGAAGAAATTCTCGATCACCAGAAGACATTTACTCCTTTACGAGTAAAATAATTCCTATTACGTTTCCCTTGGCTAGGAAAGGTGAAGGTATTTTAGACGCTCGTGTTAGAAGAGCCGTTCAATGCAGAAAGATAATAACGGTTGTGTATATGTATACAGAATGTAGAAAGTGGTCGCAGATACGTTTAATAAGTCGTTAAACCTGTTGAACCGATTTTTTTGTATAAACGCACGGTATATAACAAATGATCATTTCAATTTCAAAATACTTCATTTCTTTTTTTTTTTAATTTACTCATGAAATATAATCAGTCAAAAAACGAAAAAAAAAAGAATTAAAAATGTATATCTTGTTAGAAAGATTTCGATTTTCGTGTCAATTTCATGATAAATCAAATGGCACGTACTCACGAAAATAAACGATAATAATCCAGGACAACGGAGACCCGTGGAATTTATGGCGCGCCATTTATCGTCTTCGAGAGTGGTAGAGAAATACTCCTAGAACGTCGCGTGTATGGTTTATGCTCTGTTCGGCACAATGATGGGAACCAAGCCCACGTACTTGCACGGCTCACAGGATTCATTTGAACCGGTGGCAAATCTTTTTTGCACCGGTCGCTTTAAAGTGAAAATGGAATGGTTTCTTCTTCTTGGTTGCAGCGCGAGTGATTCGCCTCGTGAAATGGCAGGTGAAATACACACTTTCGTTCAACCTTTTTATCGTCCTTTCCCTACCTTCAAACTTCTTCGTTTCACTCTGAGCTTCATTCGTTGCTGGCAGCACGGTTGTTGAAAATTTTTAATTTGCTTTAATTTTCTTCCCTACTGTCGAATTGCTTTCGATCCAATGCAATCTCCGCTTGCTTGCGAGTTCGATAAATAGAACAGAAAGCCAGAGGAGCATCAATTAGAGGAGCAGCAAGCGGTTAACGGGGAACCGATCGATCGATCGAACAACAAGGGTAGAAAGTATGGAAATCATCAGCATGGAGATTGTCGATATACTGTACTCGTACAATTCGACCTGTATCCGCCAACGAATTCCCACACTCGCACTCGCTAGTGAGATGCAAGCGTGAAATTACGTTTCAGAGTCGAGCAAGCTCCGTGCAAGTTACTGCATGCTTTATTATTATTATTATGTATAAACGGAATAGCGCTTTGCACGAAATGTACACACATTCCAGGAGAGATCTAGGGTGTGGTAGAGCGATAATGGTCCAGTTAGCTAACGTACGTACTCCAGTTAATATCAGCAATATCTTCTCAAGGCGGGTTTCACGCCGAAAGGTGGTCTCGAAAGGTCGCCGCTCCGTATATAAGTGCACCTGTGCACGGTTGGTACGCCTGCTGGAAGGCTGCACCGTTCTCGGTCCACGCCAACAATAGCCTCCTCTCTTTTATTTCGGCCGATGAAGAGATTAATAACATTTCACGAGGCATGCCCAGGAGAAAGTATTCGGCGGGAGAATCGATTCACCGAACCTCGAGGTCATCGGGGGTTATTTAAGTCGAAATACCACGAGGAAGTGGTCTCTACACGACTGGCGAGGAAGAGACCTCTCTCACGTCTCTCGTCCATCAACCGACATGCCACTTGAGAGTCTTTCCTACGCTTTTCTACGTATTATTCAATCCCTTTATCAGTTGTTCGTGTCTCACGACTCTCCCAGCTATGACTCGACGACAGAGGTTCTGCGGAACTCAAATTTCCTGTTTGACAAAGATGAAGTACAACTGAAGGCTGATTTATTTAATGCAGTTCCTAAAAGTTATACACGAGAGGCTGTACAAAATTTTTACGCGAGTATAATCATAATCGAAACTGACCAAAATTTCAGAATCGTACCCCTAACTGTTATCACATTGATCGGCGCTGAACTGGGAACACGAAGTATTCCGCCGTGCCGAAATGAGAATTTCGCTTGGAAAAAGATGGCCTTTTCGAACGAAGAGACTGTGTGCAAAAGTGGGACGCAATTTTTGCACGTGTGTCCGATGGTGCATGGCGTGTACACGTACCCGGCAGAGAAACAGATACGTGTTTACAGAATGGGAAGAAGGGAAAGGAAGAAGAGGTGGTGGCCACGCGGGAGTGAGAGTATACCCGAGGTAGGAAGGATGCTCGCCATCACCAGAAGGGAATTGCACCAGGTGGAAAAGGAGGGAGAGAGATCATTGCATCGAAGGTAAGAAGGGAGCGAGAAACGAGCAAGAGAGAGAGAGAGAGAGAGAGAAAGAACTGACGAGAGGACTGGAAAGAGAAGGGATAGGTGGAAAAAAGGTGAAGAGAGGGAGTCAGGTTAGCAGTGGATGGGCATTCGACGTTTGAGCTGCACCACGGCTACCTAGCGATTCACAGAAGACCGGCTACCTTCGTTGGAACCGGTTGTGGTCGATAACCCGACTCCTCCGCGTGGAACGTTTGTACATACGCGAGTACGTACCACTTGGATGGGCACCGAGCCGAAATCTTTGGGACTTTTGTTTGGTGTTGCTGATCGCGCCTGCAGAGACCGATTCGAACGATCGGAGACATTTGAAAGTGAGCGATCGTCGTCGAGCTGCAAGTGTTTAGAAGGCCGGGGAAAAAAGTGGAAGTTGCAGTTCCGAGAGATCGAGACTCTGGAGCTGGAAGGATGAGTGGACCGAGCGTGGATGTCGTCTGGGATCCACAGACGCAAATGAATTCCTTGGATTGTTGGGATTACTCTATCGAGCTGTCGTGTCTTCAAGGTCCAGAAGGTATATGAAAATGAGAAATTTTGTTGGACAGCAAAGTGTTCTTTATATCTTGTGATATAAAGGTTTTTTNTATTTAGACCAATTTAGTTCTAGCTTTAGTTAAGGCTGCTGCCTGGTGGGGCGGCAGTTTCAAATAGAGGAAATGCAACGAACCGAGACAGATATATTTCACAAAAACTCATTTCAAATCTCTAGAAATGCAAATGTTTCGTATCTACGAAATTTCTAACAAAAATTATAAATTGGTCGTTTATTTAGACCAATTTAGTTCTAGCTTTAGTTAAGGCTGCTGCCTGGAGGGGGGCAGTTTCAAATAGAGGAAATGCAACGAACCGAGACATTCACCGTCAAGTTCAACTGTTTGGAACATCCTCGAGTTTTATCGTTTCAAATCAATCGAGACTCCCGGCCCTATCCTTCGTCACGCGATCGTTTCATTGTTAACGAGAGAGAGGCCTGGTAATCAGCCTCAGACACGTTAACCGTGTAGACCTGATCGCGTTCAGATCTATTGCATATAATTAACATACACGTAAATTAACGAATCGACGCGCGCGATACCACTTCCATCACATTATACTTTTGCTAAATTTGCTAAATTTCGTATTACTCTACATGGTTTTGCATATTTTCATATGCTACGTGCGAGGGAGGGCTATTGTTTTGTCAAATCGATTTGAAATTCTATGATCGAGGGATCGATGGGAAATATTTCCACGGACAGGGAAGTTAATTGTTTATTGAATTTATTCACTTTTTCGAATGAATTAATATACCGGGATATTCCGACAGGTCAGAAGGAGAAACGAATGTCTTTTTAATGACCGTCGGGAATATTCAACGGGAGAATAATGTTTAATGGATATGGGAGAAATTTTCCGGATATTCCAATGTTTAACCAGTCATTCTATTTAAACGTGCAATAATCTACACGTAGATTTGTATAATTACAGCTGGAAAAACTTTTTTTGTTTTTTATTATTCTTAAATTTCTAGCATTATTAAAAAATGATTAGCCTCGAAGTGTTGCATGTGTTTTCTCTTTTCGTCTATGATTTTTTTTTTTTTTTTTACGAAGAAAAAGAAAAACAAAATTAGCGATATATCCATCAAGTCAAAGAATTTTGCGTGAAATTTTCTCCAAGAGAAAAAATTCTCTAGCTGATCACGAGCTTGCAATTTCAGACTTGCAGCTGGCGGCAGAACTTGGTAAAACACTTCTGGAACGGAACAAAGAATTAGAGAACATTATCAAAACGCATCAGTCCACCGTCGAGGAACAAGCGCAAGAAATAGAGGTAACATCTCACCGGTTTTACAAGATTTTCAAGTATCTCTGCGACAGTCATTTATTAACATTGAAATATGCATCTGCAGTATATGAAGAAACAAACAGCCGCGTTGAGGGAGGTAAACGATTCGCGATTGAAGATTTATGAACAACTGGAAGTCAGTATCCAGGACTTGGAACGTGCAAATCATCGTCTTGTAATTGAGAACACCAGCGATAAGAAACTAATCAAGAGGTATAATAATTTACTGTTTCATTTCGTTCGATGGAAAAAATTCACTTTTAGAATTAATTAACATCAGACTTATGGAATGTCCTGTAATAATCACATGTGAACATATAATAATTTTTAATCTTTTTGAAACACGTCTAATGTTTGTAATTATATCTTACACGGTAGTTCATTTTGTTACGTAATTGATAAGTACTTCTTCTAACGCTTGTTAACAGCCAGTGTTTGACAATTGAGAGTTTGGAAGCTCGGTGCGAGGAACTGCAGAGGAAAATCGACGAGATAAACGAGCAGCATGAAAGTCTGCTTCGGCAACAGACTGCGAGTCAATCGACAAATACCGCACAAACACAAACCTTTCTATGGAAAGTACCGGTCACGCAAGGTGGCAGCATACAACAGGTTTATTAATATTCATCGAATTCATTTTGCATGATCTTAGATAAGTTTCGATAATCATCGGTTATTCCGTGTTTACTGCTTAAATTGTAAAAAAAAAAAAAAACGGTAAAAAAAATCACAGTTTCATCGTTCAAACATCGTTTAATTTCCCGAATGAAATTTCTATCCCATTTGACAGCTAAACGCTTCCTAGCTCGTCTTGTTTCGAAAAAACTCTATTATCTATAGAAATATACTATGGTGTTCTTAACTTAATTTTTTTATTTTTCGAATTTTTTGAGAAAATATTTCACGAAATCTTTTCTCATCCTTCAGAATGACGATGAAATACTTTTAATCGAAGTATATAATTTTTATTAAATTGGAGATAATGGTTGAAAAATCGTGGCAATTGTTACGATGAATGACGATTAATAAACGTGGAACGGATAAGTGAAACGATGTGATTCCAGTCGAACAATAGAGTTGTTGAGAATTTTATTTCTGCTTGTTAATTGCCTTATGCGCCACAGAAAAAAGAAAAATCGCTATGTCATAGTTCCTTTGTATGCAAAACAATGAAAACGTGAGCTAATTTTGATGTTATTTAACATTTCTTTATATCATTTGTAAAAGAATTCTGAAGCAATTTTCAACTTGTTAAAAATAGGATAAAAAATAAATTTCAATGCTTTGTGAAACAATGACCAATGCTCATGCCAGTACTCAGTAATGCTCAAACTTATTGAAACATCAGATGTTATTGAAAATTATTTACATTAACACTTGAACACGTTAAATTTCCCAGAGCGCTGCCCCATCTGGCCAAAAAACATTCCAAGAAGCGGCCACAGACTCGAACGTTCGGCAACTTCATTCAACAATTCCAACGAACGACGAGGAAATGACCGAGCTGCTCAGACAATTGCAGGAGGCACGAAGTCAAAGAGCAAGAGAGCAAAAGAAAGTCACCGAGCTTGGGCAACAGTTAGCTACTTTATTGCAAGAAAATAACACATTAGAAGAACAATTGAACGTATTGCGTAGCAAAGCACAAGATGTGAAGAATCTTCAAGAGGAGATAAACACACTCGAGGAAGTTAGGTCAGTATTATGAAAATGATAAGACTACTTCTAACATCTATAAAACTTTCGTATAATTTTTTCCCCTGTACACTTTGGTCTGTATAAATTATTTTATCTATTAATTCTTTTTCTTTTTTTTTTTTTATTATTTATTTTGAAGAATGTAATTTTTTTAAACAATGAACCGGGGTGAAATTTGCGTNAACCGAGGTGAAATTTGCGTGTTAAGGGATTATTTGAAGTATCGTTAGTCACTTGAATATTTATCTATGAAATTTTGTTGAAATTTGCATAGACGAGGTCAATTATGTGGCCGATGTTTACGTGGAATGGAGTCGAAAACGCATGACGAACTCTCGGTAATGTTAAACCAAGAAGAATACGACGACATTAGTATGGCTGAATCGCTCATAAATGATAGCCAACGGGACACCGAATCTGTCACTCAGGTAACTGTTGTTTTTTATGTTCATTTCTGTGTAATGCTTGCTCTAATCAAGCAACTATCAAATATCTATTGTGTGCATGAAATGTATTCTCCTCTTCGCTTTTCTGACTTTGCTTCAATTACATTACTCTCACATCTTTCTTAGCGACGATTTATTTTTATACATTTTTGTATTCGTTTCGCGAGTAATACTCGAACGAGTACAATATGATTTTGAGCAAAGTATGTAGACGTTGAATAAATATTTGGTACAGACTAGACTTCTCTTCTAGAATTCTGTAAAAATTAGAATTCTTCTGCAGATTTCTACAGCATTTTACAGGAGATCTGACCTGTGCCGATACTTTTTTATTCCTCGCTAATCTCATACCCGAGATATACAAGTTTTTCCAACAAGTTGGACAAAAGTAGAGTCGAAAGTAATTGAATTTTATTTGCTTTAGGAAACACTCTCAACAAAGATTATGAAATCCGAGGCAAAAAAAGAGAATAAAGAATTTCATACGCTGTTGTGGACAACTTTCGCGTATATGTGGAAAACACCGTCGTTAATATTCATTTTCTTTCATACGATGTGGTACATAAATAACGAGTGTGTCGTACCGTTGTTACTGAAACCGTTTCAAATACCAATTTTCATTTTGAAGAAAATTCTATCGTTATGGAGTAGCAAGAAGCTACTTTAAACTATAATATATACATATATATAAGAGTTGGAGAGAGAGACTTGTATTTCACTTGTCGCATGACGCATTATCGAAAGATATCTATCTACTTGATGAATAACATTTTTCGCAGGAAATGATGAATTTTTCAAAATTGAAATATTAATATTCAACGTGGATACGATATAAATTGTAAATTGAATATTATTCAATTGTTGTTAATTTTATTATTATTAATTTCATTACTATTCAACTGGAATATTAATATTCAAAACAATATGATCGATGCTTAACTTTCCTTATTTAAAAACAAGCATTTTCTTATACAAAAGTGTAAGTGTCGATGTTTGATAATAGCTTTTATCCTTTCATTTGACCAAAATTTTTCGTCGGGAAATTTTTGTCATTAGAAATAATATCGAATTATTGTTAGTCTTTCATCTTTCGTTGAACAATGGTCAATAGTATTCATCTTTATATATAGCAACCATTGTAACTATGCATATGTTCTCCAGCTTTTCGTAGTGGTAGTTCTATTTTAGTGATTTTTCGGTTTTCACTGTTCAGTTTGTTCCTAATTTTCGTACCATAATTTGATAAACTTCCGGAAATGGAATAGTTGGACGCGCGTTGTTGAACTTTCTCAATAATGTTTGTTGAAAAAAAAAAAAACTGGTGTAGGAGAAGCACAACGAAAAACTATAACTGAGCACTTACATTATCAAGAGTGTAGTAACTATAACGATATTAATGGACAAAGGTAGTACCTATTAAATTAGTGATATATCGACGACGAGAAAAATGGCACGTACTCAATGAGAAAACATTGTTTCTTGCATGTTTCTATTAACACATGAGGAGAGACTAAGTGACATCTTCGAAATCTATTGATATATTACATATCATTGTGAAGGAATGAGTTTCAATTTCCAAAGAGCAAATAGACTGTGTTGAATTTAACGAAATAGCGAATGAGTCATTTCCACGTGTAATTATGGTGTAAAATTTTGAATAGATCGGATGATTTGATGTGATGCTGCTTAATTCTATCTTTTCTTTTTTTTTTTATTTTTTAGAGTTAAGTTTTGCTTCGTCCGTACTTACTTTTTCTGACACTGTTAGTTCGATACTTTCAGCATGAATGAACATTGTTAGTGACATCTAGTCGAAGTATTTATTAAAATTGCGCTGTACAATGTAAGTGCCAGATTTATATGATCTTGAATAAAACATATTTTTACAACAAATATCGCTTTTTTTATTTAATATCCTATAAATCTGGCGTCTCCTTCATCTTTCATCCGATAGTCCTCGCTTTTTAAATACTGCTAATTTGCCTTTAATACTTTCTCTCTTTTTTTTTCATTAATAATTCTCCAAGTAAGTTTAAATAATAATTTTTTCACAGAGAATTTTCGCGTCGCTAACTTTCTCTACGAGAAAAAAAAAAAAAAAAAAAAAAAAAAAAAAAAAAAAAAAAAAAAAAAANTCGATCTTCTGTTCATTCATAGACAAATATCAAGATCAAGTTATTACCTCTATTATTTCACCTTATTGATTTTTGCATTTCAACATGCAAGAATTTGCCGCACCATCTCGAGATATATAACATCCATAAAACAGAATTATATCATTTTCAGGACTCGAACGACCAAAACGAAGTATCGAGCGATTTAAAGAACCCGTACAGAGTGCTAGTAGAGAAGTACCAAGCTTTGCTAGAAGTTCAAAGACGCTCGGCGCTGCGACGGAAGGACAGCGTGCCGACGCCGATGTCGTTGCAAGAAGAATTAGAAATGTCTGGTGAATTTAACAGCTTTCAGAACGCGGCGTCGGAGGCGGAGATTCAGCAAGAGCCGGCGAAATCGGCCAGCGGGAACATCGGTGGTGGTGGTGGTGTTACACGTGGCAAAGCCGAGACATGCGGTAAGAAGATATTTTCCGCTACGCCTACCGACTTCTCTGAAGCCGAGACTTCGTCATCTGGATTCTCAGACGAGACGAGCAACAAAGCGACGCAAACGGAGGGCAGGCCCGGATCGTTCCTCTGCTCGATCGCCGACGGCGAGGACTGCAAGTTCAGCATTTACGACGACAATAGCCCGTTCGAGAGTAGATTTAGAAAAACACCGGAGTACAGACAATTGTTCAGCGAGATATTCAGTGTTTTGAAACGAGCGGCCGAGGCGAAAGACGAAGGCGAGAAATTACCACTGTTGGACGATTCCACGAGTACGAGCAACAATTCTCAACTGCAGTCCTCCATCTTGCTGCAGGAGGATGTCCCGAGCGAGACTACTGACGATAATCAGAGCATCGCCTCGTCCATGTTCTCCTCCGCTGTGTCTGAACCACCTTACAGGGTACAGGTCTCGTCGAACGGGACTAACGAGACGATCGCGACCGCGCAGGTGAAAACTCGAAACGATATCATTCGCGACACAAATCGCACGGATTACATAGCATTCAACTATAAGAAGAAATTATCCAAGAAGCATACCAGTAGGAAATTAACGTATAACGATAGGCCAACGACGCCCGATGTGATCCCGACGACAAACCCGAAGTTCCTGCCGTCGAAGTCGAGCAGCGCTGGGAAAAAGAAGTTCAGGCCTTTTACGGCTGCTGATCAGAATAACGGCAGCATATGCAACGGTTACAGTTACGCGAATAAAACGAAAGAGTCGCCTAATTCTGGGAAATTACAATCGAACAACGTACACCAACGCAACAGCAACGACCAGCACAACAACAGTTTCGAGTACAGAGACTATAAGCCAAGCACAGCATCGGAGGAGGTCGCGCGGCTGAAACGTTTAGAAATGTCGTACGCGGAAGTTCTTCGATTGCCAAATAAATCTAAAATGAGTAACCATCGTAGAAGTTAAAGATATTCTTATATCGCGCGCGCGAACACCTTGGAACAAGGGGGGGGGGAAAAAAAAGAAAAAAAAAAGAAAGACTTTTATACGTAAGATACACATACATATATATATATATAGTCAAGTGAGATTAAGTTTCAAGAAATTTGTTGAGTTGAATGTCAAGCGACAGTACTTAGACAGGGCAGGATTTAAATTATGTATTTCAAAGGTAAATCATTCAGTATTGATAATCAGTGCTAATTAAACATATTTTGTGAATATCTAAGAGAAGCGGTTATATGCGTAAACATATGCACTAGGTACTAAACTATTTGACATTAATTTTTTTATTGTATTTAATTGTATCTTAATTGTATATGTTTTTTCATGTGAATGTGCGTGGGTAACAAAGGTACATAACGTTAATATATATATATATAATTATATCGACAATGATATCTACAAGAGATTTATGAGCAAGATAAATCGAGTCGTGCCTCGCGAGTTCGTTCTTTTCTTTAGNTCGAGTCGTGCCTCGCGAGTTCGTTCTTTTCTTTAGAAATTGTAGATGTAAACCAGGAATAAAATTATTTATGTGCCATTTACTATGTCGAATTATAATCGTCAAACTATTCCAAATACTTGCTCGGACTTCCCTCCATAATGTAACACCTATTCCCAAAAGAACTCAAAAGTTAGTGCATTCCATCAATAACATGTACAGAGTATTAGCTTTTATATTTCATAGCTATAAATTACAATAATATTGTGATCATCTTATACCGAGTAAATAAAATCTTGATCATAGTCATCATATTCTATCGCAATAACACCTAATTCCTTTCTCTATAACGTCTGTAAAAAGCCTTGTCATTTTTCTTATTTACCGTTACGTAAAATATTCTGAAAAATCAGTATATACTTCTGCAACCTGTAACACCAGTATAATGCAATAGTTTCTTTCCTTTTTTTTTTCTTTTTTTCAGTTTTTGAAACTTCGTCGACAACGAAGTATTAAAAATTCCTAAGTACTCGTTATTTTATTTGACTATATTAAATATACAATAAGCATTCTTGGATTTGTCGTTTACAGTAACGTTCAATTCATTTACTATTACACTGATTTCATTCAATTACAATATACAAATTAAAAATAAGATACGTGATGTTTTATATAAATACAAATTTCACTCGGAACTCCTTCCTCTATGCATTATACGGTTTTTTAATCTCTTGTTTTCTTTCTTATCTCCCCCTCTTTTAGAAATATTTAGAATAAAAACTTTTGCCACTATATATGGCATTTAATTGATATTAAAATTGATTAAAGTCAATATATTTGATTAAGAATCATCGAACAGTGCACGATGTACTGCTCCTAAGCTTGGTTGTACATAACTTGAACTAACGCTTCTTCTGGATCTGTAATAACATACATTTACTCGTTATTCAAGATTCACAATCATCAGAAAATATAACAAAATCATAAATACTTACTCTGTAAAAGACCTAACAGCTGGTCCGGTTGGATTATTTTTTGGTCGTGGATTTACAAGGAGACATTTCATAGGATGTCCATCTAATTGTCTATTGTGATAAGTTTCAACAGCTTTAGTAGCATCCTTTAATGTCTTATAAATTACTTCCGCCGTACCTGGTCGTACTAATCGGGACACTAACAATTCTCCTACATCTTCAAATAATTCCTAAAATATACAAATATTTTTGTTAAGCTAAAATTGAATACACTTTTGACGTTTTCTAATATTATACCTTGATATCTTCTTGAGTGACATTCGCTTGCAAATTCGATACTACGATTCGAAAACCGGTCGATTGCGATGACGAACTGGAGCTTATCTTAGTTCGGGGGACAACACCCATATTTCGCGATTTACTTGGAGCCGAATCTAATCTTGATTTCACTCCAATGTCTCTATGACTTCTTGAATCGTAATACTTTGAATCTGATGCATCTTCAGCTAATATAGTTCTATAAAAATAACATTAAAGTCAGATGTTATATGTAATAACAGTTGAGAACATTAAAAATATATACCGTGATTTTGTGCCGAAACTCCAATCTTCTTTGTAGGAAGGAGAAGCAGGTTTTGTCTGGAACCATTAATTAGGAATAGTTTAATAATTCAAAATTGAAGCATCAACATTATAAACAGCATATAATTATTACATTAACGCAATGTGTTACTAATAACAAGTAATTACCATTGGAAAACGGGTTATTACTTTATAATCTCTTGCTCTTTCACGCTCTCGATCTTCATCAGGTTTACGCGGAGGTACAATTCTTATTACATTACTGCTTGTTGGTTTTACCCATGTGTATGAAGTTGCTGGTTTAATACTGAATGCTGGAGGTGGAGGGGGTGGTGTAGGAGCATACTCATTGCTTACAGTTCTTCTTAAAGGTGCTGAATCCATCATATAATCTAATAAACATAATAGTATTAAGTACAGCTATATGTTATTCACTACAAGTTGTGTCAAATGAATATATCCGTGTACCATCAATAAAATCCATGTTCATATCTCCCATGTAATGAGATTCTGCAAGTGGTGGTGGCCTATAACCCACTGCTCTAGTAGGTGGTGGCATGTAATTATTTGAAATATTTGGTGGCACGGTATGCGACATGATTGGAGGCATTTTGTTGGTTGATAAAGACAGTCTTCCATTACGACCTGTTTTTTGAGATATTCCAGGTATCTGAGCTTCTATCTTTTTAAACTGCGATGCACGAATCTTGTCCAACTTTAGTCTAGCATCGCTCTGTTTGGCAATTTCAGCAAGCTTATCTCTCGCATCTGTAAGCTTCTCTCGATTTTTCTGTATGATTTTAAATCTTGCATCAGTAATAACTTGCGAGCCTCGTCCTCTCAACGAACCATTAGCACGTGCACCCCTGTTAATACCTCTTCGAACACTATATAAAAATTGACAAAAATTACAATTAATTTCATGCTTGTGATGTGTAATTTTTCTTAATGCAATATCATACTAAAAAATATTGTTAATTATACAAGCTAGAATTAAATATTAGTACGCATAGATTAATCGGAGTAAGTTTTTTACAATAAATAATATTTGCAATATATATCTTTAAAACGAAATATTGAGAGAACATACATATATGAATAACGGCTATCTACAGAATCTGTGAAGAAAAGAGCCAAAAATTTGTAACCAATTACAACAATTATGACTTTACATTTTAGAACAGCTTTCAACTTAAGATACATTTTTTCATTAATCGCAAATTATAAAGTAAACCTGCTGGACCAACGAAATAACAGAAGAATTTATAAAAAAAAAAAAAAGAAAGCTGTCGATGAAATGGAAAATCTTGAGAAATATTATCAGACGATATTTTATGCGAGAAATGTTCCTTTTCGTAATTGCAGATTCGTTCTTTTAAGGTTATATAGAAATCGATAACGTAGCAACTACAATAGAGTGAAATTAATTATTGATTTCTGGAAATTATCTCACCCTCTGCTTCTGCTTCTCATTCCTGAGGATTTTGATCTTTTAATTATGTCATCTAAACTTAGGCCAACATCAGCCATACCGTAATAACTGCCCGAAACTGACGCGAATCATGGAACCGAAGATACACATACAAACCACTTCACACCTAAAGGCGGACTTTTATGTAACTACGGATTACATTTAAGAAATCTCCTTTATGCATTACATTTTAAAAACTTGAAATAACGATACATATGAAAAAATAAACTTAAAAAAAATATATGCATATAGGAGGAAAGATTAATCAATAATAAAAATATTACACAAGTCATTTATATTGTTCTAAATTGAAACATTATTGATCTCTTTGTGCGCGTGTGTGTGTGTGTGTGTGTGTGTGTGTGTGTGTGTGTGTGTGTGTGTGCGCGCGCGCGCGCGCGCGCGCTTAACGTTATTGTACGCATAAATTGTAGAAATCTTTAAGTGACGTATTTGATATACTAGATTGTAGATAATTGATTTGATGGAAAATTCTATTTTAAAATTGCAATTTTTTCAGCAAGAATTATGCACAAACTAAATTGTCACTTTTGAATTGCTACTTAGTGAACGCTGTCACATAGTCGATTTAACCGGGATTACACTGTAGAATGCAAATCACTTAAATAGTAATTTTACTTCACTGAGCTCATTTTCCTAATAGGTTATTTTGCATCGAAAAGCAGAAGTATCTTTGTAATGATTCATTCTTTCGTAGAAATTAGTATACGATCTTTTTAGACGCAGTTCTATTGCCCTTCTAATAAAACATGTGCCACTGGCACGAGAACAAATCAAGATAAATCGCGGGAAGATTGCACCGGTTGGTTTTTATCATTTGTCTATGTAAATACACTACGTACGTTTCAACTGCAAAACCACCCTAAGATTTTCGATCTGTACAGGTACAAAGTCCGAGGTGTAACGTAATAGAATCTACTCAGAATTATGCAAAATTGAACGCAGAAAATCCATGCTTGCCTTGTTGAAGTAAGTTGAAAATAAATGCACGATAAATAACTAACTTCAATAAGTAAAGTAACTTTTCTGTCAATTTATTTTCCATAATCTCGAAGAGGAATAAAAAATATACATTGGCTTTCGATATGGTAATATTACACGATGAAGAATACTATCGAAGTCGAATACCACAACGTGACTTGGGACCTCTCAGAAACTTTTTGCGATTCGTTTGGGATAATGAACGAAAAGCGTTTCTTGACAGAACAGCGAAAGAATGGGGTATATAACAGTTTGTACACACGTTAAGAGTTACAACTTGATATACGTAGTATCAAATAAATAAAATTTCACGACGCAATTGAGGAAATTAGTGGTATATTGCATTAATCTAGTTACAGATCCGGTTTTTTCATACGCTTTGCTATAGTTCACGGGGAAAAATACAACCTCGCGTCATTAAACGTTGTTAACGTATATTTGAAATTCAGGCCAACTGGGAATGTTTTACTTGTGCTTCTTTTTCATCTTGGGATCCATATTTGCGATACAAATGAAGATCAGCATAGACTATGTTTCTAAACTGGACAGGCCATTTTTCCAACACTCTAGCTTTTCTTCAAATTCATTTCTCGGAGCGAGAGTACGCCATTACCGTTCTACATTCGGTAGCCCAGGTATCGGTCATTAACGACATTTAATAAAAAAAAAAAAAAATTGCAGTGAAAAACACCTGTAAGAAATGAGAATCATAGTGGTGTAAGTCGATTTGTTACTACTGTTCCAATGTTCTACGTTTATTATCATAAGAACGTCACTGCACTCGTAAGAATAAAGTAACGAAATAACTACGAAATCGAGGATACATTCGAAATTTGAAACACGTGACTAAACACATCGATCCAGATCCTCGGAAATTTTCACTTACACCACTGTAATTTTCAATCCGTTTAACAAAGTAATTACAACAAAGTAAATACATTCAGTAAAATCTTTCTAAAGGAATAGTTTTTAAACCAAACAGCGTGTCAGCTACGTCACCCATCATTTCGCTGAATAATTCGACTAATGATACCGGACCGGAAAGATACATCCGTGCTCTGTCCGATTTTTTGCAAGGTATATGTTACAAAATATTTATATTACAATTCGCATGTGTGGTGCGTTACTTAAACTTATAACTAGACTGCGGATATTTACTTTCATTTTTCGACTCGGGTTTCGTCTCTAATTCTAATCACCCGTACATTTTATACGTATGCACGCATTTTTTGCAATATTGTGCATACTTCGTACATTTTTTTTATAAACGCACGAAAGTCAGCAGTATATTTATAATATATTTTCTTTACTTTTTTTTTTTTTTTAGATTATCGTAACAACATGTCCAATTACGATTTCGACTGCCTTAACGAAAGAAAAACTTCGAACACCGATCGCAAGGAAAAACCTTGCTTCTTCGACGTAGCGTCTCTTGGGAAATGCGGCAAGCCTCCGTACGGTTATGCGAAATACCCTTTGCAGCCTTGTGTTCTCGTTAAATTCAACAAGGTAAATTTCTCGTAAAACGAAGCTGCGGATGTGTATAAGCGTATGCATTTGTAAAAAATTTACAAGCGCGAAAATACTCGAGAGATAAAGAAAAGAAAAAAAGAAGAAAAGAGCATATGTGTGTTGTAGAGGTTCGACTGGGTACCTGAACATTACAATCGGTCCTCGAGTTTGCCGGAAGATATGCCGATTGGATTAAAACAGGCAGTACAAACGTCTCCAAAGGTATAATCTAGCATTTTATTTCTGTAATAATATCTCTTTAAATAATATTATATAATGTAAATGTAAATAAAAGTAATAACTTTACGTAAGCCTAACATTTGGTTGTCGTGCGACGGAGCGAATAACGTTGATAAAGAGCACATCGGAGAAATAGAATACATTCCACTTCCTGCATTTCCAGTTCAATATTTTCCCTTTACCGGACAACCAGGCTACCTGTCCCCTATTGTCGCATTGAAATTCAAGAATTTAACGCGTAAGTATCAAGCCCCCATTTTGGCAAACTTATCCAATGTTACTTTCATAAATTATTGCAGCGAATAGATTAGTAACAGTGGAATGTTGTTTATGGGCGTGCAATATCAAGCAACGTTCCCGTTATTCGCTAGATTTCCAGATAATAATAGGTAAAACGAAAGAAAAAAAATATCCACCAACGACAAGATATATATATTTAACGATAAGTAAACTTTTCCACAGAGAGTCATAACTCATCGTACAATTACTAATTGCAAGAGGAAGTAGACAAAAATTGTTCTGTTAAAAAAAAAAAGGGAAAAAAGGTATATTTCAATTCAGTAGGAAGATAAAAGTGAACAAGAGTAAAAAAAAGTAACGTGCAAAGAAGAATTCCATTTTTGCCATTTAGTTGCAATATACGTTTGGCCTTCTACGTGTAACCATATAGGAAGATTCATTTCATCAGTTTCAACGTGTGAAATCCAATTTACAATAAAGTGCGATCTACGGTATGCTTTTTATGTATCTTGTGACAAGAAACACGTGAAGCCGTGTGACCTTGACTGTTTCTGATCTGAGGTTGCATAATCTGAAAGATAAAATCTAATACCTTGCTATATAATTGCTACATATCATTCCAAAGAGAGCGAGATACGAATGCAAGCTAATAAATCACCATTTAAAAATACATTGTGAATGAAATTGATAGTAACGATTGAGAATATATAATGTGACGAGTTGGATAATAAATTTAAATTGTAAACGTATCTTTTGCCTTAAAAGGTAATTACAAAAAAAGATTATGTCTATTTCACTAATTCAGTAGCTTGTAAGCGATTATGGAAATTTGACTTTCGAACGGCATGTGAATTTGAAAAGTCATAATATTAAAAAAAAAAAAAAAAAATAAAATTNTCCATAAATTTTGTTGCGTGCACACACACACACGTATACGTATACGTACGACGTACAGAGAATATATTCGCTCCATGGTTTACTTGTCTACTTACCGTATACTAAAAGATCAACGATCTGTAAGTAGTATTTTCCATAAACGAGGACGTGCTATGATCGTACCTCCTATCACGAGCAATCATACAAGGTTTCAACTTTCAAAGTTCGATTCGTTTGCTTACATATCGGTTTCAAGCTCGAGGGGAATTTCCATCATTCTCAAGTTAATTAGTGTATTGATACAATACAGGAAGTACAAACACAGATATATATTGTACACACTGCAGTCCACTTATCCAAAATTTCATTGATAATATTTCAGTTCATGAGAACCATAAGAAGAAGATAGAAATACAGATAAAGAAGTAAGAAGAACGGCAGTGTTGCTAGTAATAGCTAAATAAAAAAGAAAAGGCAATTGAATAGGAGAGGAGCGAAGAGCGATGTATCGATTTTCGATTCGAGCGTGTCCAGTACGTAACAAATGAAATTCATCCGATAAGATACGGTGAACGAGCGGGGTCTAATCATGGTAACTAATCGATTGATACGAAAATTGTTATACCCGGAGGAGGAGTTAGGTTCTTGCTGGTAGCTAAGTGTGAGCCAGCCATAAGGCGAGCAGCGCGTAGACTCTCCGACATATCTTACAGCATTTCCCACTACTCGATCGGTAGACGTAGGACCGCGGCCGATCGTGGTCGCGCCACCGAGCTTTACTACACGCGGTATCGTTCAGCTCACTGCGAGATAGCGAGAACAGTGAGCTGTTTCAGCTCAAGCGGAGTGTAAACTCGCTCGACGACACGGAGCGGAGCTTCTAATTTCTCGTCTATCTCTCAGCCTGTCGTGTAACAAATCGAACTTCCCGACACTTCGGATCGGCACGAGGTCGTTCGATCGAGAGATCCGCGTGAAAGTCGATCGATAAAGAGTTTCGCGAGAGAACATAGTCGCTCGGAATGAGCATGCCGGGCAAGCAATTGCAGAATGGTACCTACGAGTTCGATTACAAACGAGTGCCCGAGCAAAAGTCGCGCTGGAAATCACTGCAAGATTTCGTCCACGACCCGGTCGAAGGCACTTACTGCGGTCACACGGGAAAGAAATGGGGTAATTATTTTCTGATACGTAATTGAACATTAGAGGCCAGATTAGAGATTATTGAATGAATGATACGTTTTTGTACGGGCGCATGGATAGCATGTGCTTCGGCCTGCATAGACATCTCAGCGTTTCCGACACACTTGCACACACACACTGCCGTTTTCAACTGGCATTTGAAAATCATTTTTCTCCTCTCCACCGTTGTATCGTTGTGTGTTATTAGCTTTCTAAATGGTAAATGATTGTTTGAAATTCTTACCCTCTGTGTCAGCGACGTAAGCGTGAAGTCGAGCTGAATGCCTAAATCAAGTGCCGAGAATTAGGGCTTCCTTGACTTTGCTACATGCCAACGGGACGTTACCCGTGGTATTCTCCGTTTTTGTCGTTATCTTTCTCGTCGACAGTCTGACTGTCTTATCCAAAAGAGAATGCAACTAGATTCGACACATTTTATATATGTAAATATGTAAATATACACATTTGTAAATTTAATATACGTATATATGTAATATAATTATATAAGTATTATGTAATATAAGTATATATGTAAATATACACATTTGTAAATTTTAAAATCAGCCTAAGGTTCGTGTGTTTGTCTGTTGTTTGGCAACAATAGGATAGAAAGAACACGGGAAATAAATATCGATGATGTTAAAGAAAGAAATTGTTAAAGATGACCCGTGTTAAATGAAATTGTTATCAGTGACACTGAAATTGTCGAGTGCTCTATATAAAACGCGATAAGAAATTAAGAATCATATTAATTGACCTTCCGCGACGATATTCCTCTAAATCACTTCACTTTTGAATCTTCATGAAATTATAATTATAAAAAGTTCATTATTTTATAACGACACTGTAAACCATTGGTTTCGTTAATAAATTTCGACAAATATTTAGAGTAGTTGAATGTCTGCAAATTTCCTTCGCTCTATCTCGTTTCAAAGTTCCACAGTGTGTTTGCTCAACTTCAAACTTTGTTGCATTTTGGTTCGCAAATACTAGAGAAAGAGATAAAACAAAATTGTATGAATATGGAATTTCTGTAAATGATAGAAAGATTGTACAACACATATTGTACAATTATTACCGGTAAATATATAATTTATAAGATATAAGAAAAGAAAGTGGAAAATTTCAATGTATCAATGCTTGGACTCAGCCAAGTATTTTTATGTTTTAAACTAATATACTATTCGTATATTAGTTTATTGAAAAAAGAAATTATATCATTAAATTATATTATTTATACATTAGTTGTTAATTAATAGTTAAAACTTGGATTTCTATTGTGTTATAATGATTTGTTATAACTTTTAAGAAAAATGAATCGGTGTATTTACAAAGTTGAGCAAAAAAAAAAGTATCTGTTTTTAGCATCTACTTCAAAAAACTGAACGATTCAGAGAAGAAACGTGTGTACTGTTCTTGAACATATATTTAACCGAATACGTAATCAAAACTGCATTAGAAATAACTACATATTGGAACGTCAATATATAACTGAAAAGTTACAGGTGACTTATAGAAAAATTTACGTATGCAGTAATGCGTTCCATTTAATTCAAGATTAATTCAATAGTTAATTCCATTCTTATTTTAAAAATTCAAAATTAATGTTCTGTATCGTAAAGTGATCTTTTAAATTGAAAATTCCTATAATCTCTGTTATAAATCATTTAAAACCTATGTAACGTGCTATCTATGTATATCTTAGTAGTAGGATTAATAGTATATTATATTATATCTATGTATATCTTAGTAGTATGATTAATTAGTATATCTTAGTATATTAGTATATTAGTATATCTTAGTAGGATTAATATTATCTTAGTAGGATTAATATTAATACTTTTTCTTTTTATTTTTATCCGTTTAGGTAGTGTTGCTCCACAATATTTAATTTTGGAATTAAAAGGAAATTACATCATTAGACTTATTTTCCCTCGATTAACGAAACAGTGCATTTTGTCTTGGAAACGATATTTAATCTTCTACCAAATTTTCTCCGTGTGGAAAAGAGAAAGAGAGACGAGAGAAAGAAAGTGAAGGGACAGGAGAGCGAGAAGAACAAAGAATAAGATTTATTAGAGCGGAAGTAACTTCTGTTACGATTTATTGATATTAATGCTTCTAATGCCTCCTAATGTGATACAACATTATAAATGTGACATACTTAGAAAAATCTGTTATAAAATGTCATTTACATCTAAAATCAATTTAATATCATATATTAGCAAACAAAAATATTCATTTAATTTCATTCAAAAATAATCATTTAAACGAATTTTTAATTTTTATTCTATCTTATCTCAACTAATTAATTACTATCTTTTACCATTCTCAATCATGTTTCAGCTGTAGTTTTTGTGTCACTGTGTCAAGGATATATTAATGAAGAAATTATATTATATATATATATATATATATAATATATAATTATATATATTAAGGAAGAAAAGGCCAAAGCAATTTGAATTTTGTATTTTCTCCACGTTATTAGCACTACGTGAATTGTCACACGAGTTTTTCAGTGTCATTGTCGACACTGTCAGTCAACGAATAATGAATTGAGTTTATGGGAATGGAAAAAAAAAAAAAAGAAAAAAGAAAGTTTTAACTGCNGCGAGAATCTACTTTGTCAATTTATGTACATGCGGACACAGTAACAAATGCAGTAACGTAAAACATTTCCAGCATCCATCCTCTCGTTCGAAATAGAAAACAAGAATTACAGGACACGTATTTAAAAGACCAGCTTCCTTGTATAGTAACGTAACGTTACGACATAAGGCCTACATCAATTTTGATACTGGTATATCCACTCGCGATTATTACACACTAATGAAGTATCAGATTTGCATGAAACATAAACTTTGTAAATTATGTTTACAAAATATTTTTAACGATCAACGTTGTGATCGAGTTTTACCCATTCGGTGTCAACTGAAATGGAAACGTGTTTTGAATCGATAAATATTTTTTTTTATGTGTGCGGTGTGTGTAATCTACTATATATAATTGTTTCCTGTAGAACAGGTTAGACAACTATTGTAAATATGGGATTCCCAGTTATATATTGTGACATCTTCAAGTACTTGTACCTTTTTTTCCAACACCTGGATTAAACGCGATATTTGAAGAGCAGCCTTTAACCGAACATTAACTATTAATGATCAAAATGATCAATTTGAAAAATATGTCTACAGATAATTTATCGTTCTTAATAATAGTTAATTATTTGATACGTATATACATTTGTATATATACAAATTAACGCGAAATGCTATGTGTAAACATATATATTGCAGATATCTGTTGCGTTTCTTTGCTAGGTCATCATCAGTCAGTTTAACATTCGGTTTTGTTTGTGAATTTGACAACTAAACAGATCATGTGATTTATTAAAGTGCTTACATATAGAATGAAATTTTGATTTTCACCTTTTATTACATTGCTGAAAATGATCAGGTCACAAGAAATAATAATAAAATATTATAAATATACTATAATATTACAAAAATATTATATAAATGATTAAGATACAAGAAATATAATGAAATGTTATAAATATATTATAATATAAAAATATATAACAGAGAAAATAGTAGTCTAATTGAGAAGTATATTCTAACAATTGATCAAAATGCAAAGCATTGAAGAAATTTAATCTTTTCTTCACAGATTGCACTATCGTTATAACACATCTCTTAACAAATACATGATCTATATTAATTTTAATTGAGCAACTGTTTTTTTTTTTTATCATGATAATTATATATTTGTATCCAGAAGAGACTAATGACCCTTCCTTTTTTCAAGAATGTTAGTCTTTGTGACTAGGTTGCCTTAACACTAGGTTTACCAAGGGATCGTTTTGACCCCTCTGAGAAAACTATTCGTTAATTTTCTTCAAGATAATTCTTGCCGTATTTTATCAGAATATTTTAATTAATTTTTACTTACATTTATAAGACGTATAATTGCAAATCTAATCTTTCCTCTCTTCTGGTTTCGCAGAAATGTATATGGTATACCTACTTTTACCGAAGGGGTCATTTTGACCATTCGAATTAATTTTATTATATCTGCCAGCACATTTTCATTCATTCGTTCACTTTCTTTTATTCCATAATTTTATTGCATTTGGCAACACGCTTTTTCGTTTTTTCCACTTTTTGTGTGGATGATGTGCTGCAAAAACCGGTTTTTTGGACGAGAAGCTATTGGAGAAGAAAACAACTTTGGTGGGAACTATTCGGGGAAATAAAAAAGAACTGCCGAAAATTGCAAAACTGAAAAAAGACGATTTGCCTCGTTTTTCAAGTTTATTGTACAAATCAAGTAATTGTACGCTTACAAAAGCAAAGCAACTGAAAAAGTTCTTCTTCTTCGTTCCAAGCACAATTCCATCAATATTGAATAAAATAAAAAAAAATTACCCGAATCAATAGCATATTATAATAACACCAAAGTACGGTGTTGACATGACAGACCAAATGGCTCGAAAATATACTGTAAAATCGTCATCTCAAAGATGGCCTCTGCAAGTTAAAATATCAAAAATAAAAAAGAAATAATAAAAATTAATTATTATAACTGATGTAATTTTATTGAGATTCGTTTTTTCTGCTTCAATTTCATAGTAGATAGGTCAATTTATATTTTATCTAATTAAATACCAAAAGGGGCCATTTTGACCCTTTTGATAGAAATAGGTATATATCAAAGTACTCATGGTAAACCTAGTGTTAATAAACATGTGAAAATGAAAATTTTGCAATACCGAAGTTTATGTTTCTTTATAATTATTATTATATTGTCAAAATATTATATCGAAAATCCGTTGAAATATTGTTTGCGAACAAGAAGCAGAAGTAACCATCATAGTGTATATTACTCTTTAAAAAAGTATCTATATATAGACCGGACTTTGGCACGGTGCCCACGTCTTTAAATACTTTCCTTTCAATCGTTGAAATGGTGAAAATTTTCGTGGCCGTATATATTTTTATGACTAGCATATACGAACTGAGGTTGTATTACGCAAAATGGAAAGCTAAAATTATTCCAAATAATCGTATTCGTCGCGTTTATCGCACCGGATAATTATTTCCTACCAAAATATTGAAATTCATTTCAATAAAAGTAAAACAGAAATTCGAGATTTTCTTGTTAATTTTATTGATTTCAATAATGCTGACGGATCTATTTGGTTAACAGATCTATTTTCCATTTTATTCCAGCGATCACTGGAATATTCTATACTTGCTTCTTCAGCGTGCTGGCCTTGCTCTTTGCTATTTGCATGAAAGGACTGTTAGCTACGCTAAATTATGAAAGACCAAGGTGGATTCTGGAGGAAAGTATAATAGGGACCAATCCAGGTAAATTTATGTATCTTTTTATTTCCATCATTCAGAAATATCTGTTTAAAGAAACCTATAAACGCATAATTTATAAATGATCTTATATCATGCTGGTCACTTCCATAAAAATCAAACGATAGACTTCGATAATCAGAAAATAGTAAGTATATCTTCAACAAGAAATATATGTCAACGAAATTGATAGAATAAAATATTTAAACTACTTGTTATCACCCGTTATTATATACTGTTGTCACATAACGAGTAACAATATTTTCATTTGTTCATAGGTTTAGGATTTCGGCCGATTTCCGAAAACACTGAGGAGAGATCGTTAATTTGGTACAGCTCGTCAGACCCTAGTTCGGTGCAAAAATGGACAGGCCTGTTAGATAAATTTTTAGAAGGTAAATTATACGACATATGTCGTTTGTAAAGTGACTAAACTAATAACTATAAATTTTAAATATAACTAAACTATAAATAAGTATAAACGACTACTATAATTTTGTGTTAATTTATTATTTAAATGATGTATACATGTTAAAGAGAGATAATGATATAATACATCAATGATATAATACAATGATATCATGATATGATACAATGTTATCAATGATATAATACAATACAATATAATACAATGATAAAATACATGTTAAAGAAAGAAAGAATTAATATTCTATTGTTATTAATTTCTCTAAAATATATTAATTCATACATCAATTCATATATTGATTCATAAATATAACTAAACTATAAATAACTATAAAGGACTACTATAATTTTGTATTAATTTACTATTTAAACGAAATACTTACATGTTAAAGAGAGAAAGAATTAATATTCTACTATTATTAATTTCTGTAAAATATATTAATTCATATATTAATTCATAAATATAACTAAACTATAAATAACTATAAACTACTAATTTTGTATTAATTTACTATTTAAATGAAATACTTACATGTTAAAGAGAGAAAGAATTAATATTCTATCATTATTAATTTCTGTAAAATATATTAATCCATATATTAATTCATAAATATATCTAAACTATAAATAACTATAAGCGACTACTATAATTTTGTATTAATTTACTATTTAAACGAAATACATGTTAAAGAGAGAAAGAATTAATATTCCATTGTTATTAATTTCTGTAAAATATATTCTGTAAAATATATTAATTCATATATTGATTCATAAATATAACTAAACTATAAATAACTATAAACGACTACTATAATTTTGTATTAATTTACTAAATATTAAGTGAAATACTTACATGTTAAAGAGAGAAAGAAAATTAATATTCTATTGTTATTAATTTCTATAAAATATATTAATTCATATATCAATACATATATTAATTCATAAATATAACTAAACTATAAATAACTATAAACTGCTATAATTTTTGTATTAATTTACCATTTAAATGAAATACATATTAAAGAGAGAAAGAATTAATATTCTATTGTTATTAATTTCTGTAAAATATATTAATTCATCGATGTTAATATTCTGCTATTATTATTAATTTCTATAGAATATATTAATTCATCAATGTTACCAAACGGTGGCAGAAATCAACAGATTTGCAATTATAATACGCCAGTTAAACCTGGACATGTTTGTGCGGTTGAGGTGAACAACTGGGGACCTTGTTCGCCTAGTCAGCAATATGGTTTCAATAATTCAGCTCCTTGTGTCTTCGTTAAATTAAATAGGGTATGCTTATTGATTTTAGTGTAACGTAATTTCTATTTGTTGTTAATCAACTGATATATATTTCATTCCTCAGATATATGGTTGGGTACCAGAATATTATAACAATACCGAAGATTTGCCAGAGAACATGCCATCAAGTCTTGTTGAACATATTAAATCAATCAACAGTTCATGGGTTAGTTAGTCGGTCAGTTAATTGCGTCAGTCGATATATTTAAAACATATTTCAATAATACTGTATACTTAATAAGACGATTTTCATAATTTCATTTATATTTTACAAGACAAAGGTGACACGGTATTGTTTAAATACAGATAAAATCATAAAAATAAAGTTACATGAAATAAATGTAGATAAATATTCAAGAATGAATTGTATTTGTTCATATCTCTGTCTTTTACAGTTGAATACCGTATGGTTGTCATGCAAAGGTGCAAACCCACACGATAATGAAGAAATCGGTGAATTGAACTACTATCCCAAAAATCAGGGATTCCCAGGATATTATTATCCTTATCAAAATATTCCTGGTTACTTAAGTCCTGTCGTAGCTGTACATTTCCTTCGGCCAGCAAGTAAGTAAATTACAATTCTTTGTAGCTTTCGTTGTCAAGAAGACACCTCAGATATGAAAGTCTAAATCTTAAAATTCTTCCTATTTATAAATATAAAACGATAAGATTCTATCAAAAAAATCATTTTCGATTACGAAACTCCAGATTTGGAAATCATAAAAATCTCATTGATCTGCAAGTTACAAGAAAAATGATTGACTTTTCAGTTGTTGATCAAGCAAGATCAAAGATCGTACTCATATTTCATAAACTAGTTACTTAACATTGACCGACCTGCATATGTAGACGGTAAGCAAATGATACACTCCAGCTAAAACCGGTAAAATCCAGTGCATCGCGGCACAATATCGGTTATTAAAAAGGTGTCATCGGCAAAACAGTTTTAAAATTACGTAAACATATTGTCTCATCTCGCAACACACTTCATTAGTCAATGTACTTTTTGATAAACAACACCATGCGTTAGAATTATATTTATAAACAATTCGCTATAGTTCTTGCAACGCTCTGGTAATCTTAAAACACAGATGACATGGTATGAAAGCAAAACTGAAAAGATTTTGAAACATTTTAAATTTGAAAGATTGCAGAAGAAGAACATGACGTTAAAAGAAATAGTGAATTCTGCAAAAAATTAACACTAGGTTTACCAAGGGGTCGTTTTGACCTCTCTGAGAAAACTTTTCGTTAATTTTCTTCAAGATAATTCTTGCCGTATTTTATCAGAATATTTTAATTAATTTTTACTTACATTTATAAGACGTATAATTGCAAATCTAATCTTTCCTCTCTTCTGGTTTCGCAGAAATGTATATGGTATACCTACTTTTACCGAAGGGGTCATTTTGACCATTCGAATTAATTTTATTATATCTGCCAGCACATTTTCATTCATTCGTTCACTTTCTTTTATTCCATAATTTTTATTGCATTTGGGGAAATAAAAAAGTACTGCCGAAAATTGCAAAACAAAAAAAAAAGATGATTTGCCTCGTTTTTCAAGTTTATTGTACAAATCAAGTAATTGTACGCTTACAAAAGCAAAGCAACTGAAAAAGTTCTTCTTCTTAGTTCCAAGCACAATTCCATCAATATTGAAAAAAATAAAAAAAAATTACTCGAATCAATAGCATATTATAATAACACCAAAGTACGGTGTTGGCATGACAGACCAAATGGATCGAAAATATACTGTAAAATCGTCATCTCAAAGATGGCTTCTGCAAGTTAAAATATCAAAAATAAAAAAAAATAAAAACTAATTATTATAACTGGTGTAATTTTATTGAGATTCGTTTTTTCTACTTCAACTTCATAGTAGATAGGTCAATTTATATTTTTTCTAATTAATTAAATACCGAAAGGGGTCATTTTGACCCCTTTGGCAATTCATGGTAAACCTAGTGTTAAAATAGTGAAAAATTTTGTATTTGATTTTCACATTAAATCTGTACTTAATCTATTTAAAATATCGTCTGCTGTAACTACTCTTGTTCATAAATATTATTCTTTTCTTCGACTATGAATGACATTGAAATCCGAAAAATCGGCAAAATCTATATTTCTTTCTATGATCCTCCTTTTTGAACACTTGCTAAAATACAACCAATTACTTTTCAGGAAACAAAATAATCAATGTCGAGTGTCGAGCTTGGGCAAAGAATATAAAACACATTTTAAATAAAGACGAGCAGCACGGCGTGGTACATTTCGAGCTTATGGTTGACGAATGACGGCTCCTGTATTTGTACGAAGAAAGAAATAAAATTTTTTGCTTTCGGTTTGCAAAAGCATTTGCAGAATCTTGCAGACACCTAGAACGAAAGATATTTACGCTGTAAATTTAAAAAAAAAAAAAAAAAAAAAAAAAAAAAAAAAAAATAAAAAATTAAAAAAAATTAAAAAAAAAAAAAAAAAANGTAAGTAGCAATCAAAAAATAGTATTACTCAATCCGCTGAATTACGTCAATCCGTGATTGCGTTTACTATTGAACGTTGACGAACGTTTAGTGCTGCAAAATAAAATAATTATCATTGGCACTTGTTATGAATTTAGATAAATTATCAACATTATTTCATTAATGTAAAAGTTTCTGTTCTAATTGCTTGTATTTAAAGAGAGAACATACGTAGCTGCTGGTACTTATTATAAATAAAATGATCTTGAAAAATCCAATTGTCTCTCGAAATGTCAACGAAGAAGAAAAAAAAAAGTGTATTTAAAATACATGAGATTTATAATTGAAATCATTCTATAATTTCAATGGTATTTTAATGATATCAATATGAGAGTAAAAACGCATTGTATAGAGCGTTTATTTCTTTCATCTTCTTCATCATTATCAATAATAAGAGAAATGTCATTACCTCGTTGTCTTTTCAATGTTGTTTATTTATATTGGATATCGTATACATAAACGTAATATATATTGCAAATAAATAATTTCTAAGTACTTTATTTCATACATTAAGTCGAAAGAATTGAAATTGCTTTCGCTATAATTGAGAATCTACAAGAGTAAGTAAAATATATCATTTCCCACTAATATCTGAAGTATACATTGTTAACAAATTCAAAATTAACACAAGAAATTAAAATTATCTTCCTGCAAACTATTCAAGATTTAGGAAAAAGAAAGGAGGATATCAGGATCTCGAAGCTGCAACATTCAAATGAATTATTTGAAGTATTATACTTAGATGTAGGTACTTATTGAATATATGTACTTATGTCATTTAGAGCGTTTTTCCAAGTAAACTTGTTTAGAAAGTAGTTTAAGCTGATAGTAATAACGATGTATCCAACTACACGAATAAAAACAATTTTTGAAACTGAACAAATTATTATTATCTTACTTGATAAAATTTAGTAGAAAGATATGAGTATACAGATTAATTATATTCGATCACGGTACTTTAAAAATAAAAAAAAATAAGTGTTTTTTTCTTCTATAAAACGGTAATTTATTTTTTGCACAAAATTGTAATATTCCCAAAATACGAAATTCACTTTAGTCTTCTTGCCTTATTATAATATAACATGATAACTACATATATTTCTACATATATTCGGGCATAAGTATGTTGATTTTTAATTATTTTCGAAAACGACTTATTCGCAATTCAGAATAGTAAGAGAAAAATAATGAATGAAATTTACAAATATATTTACAAATATATTTAAACAATTATTCCTAAAAATATGCGCATCTTCATTTCATATGTCTCGTAAGAATTAAAATATTGAAAATATTTTTCAAAAATGATATAAAAATCATATCGAACTATTATTTTCAATGTAATGCTTTAGAAAAATAATAACACTAATCTGTCATGATTAGAATTAGATTGTCTATGACAATAGTTTATTGACTCGTTTTAATATTGAACAGTAAATGCAGTAATAAATTAAAGTAGTTACAATATTTGAATTACAAACATAAAAATATTAACAATAACTAAGATCGAAATGAAGTTGAGTAAAATTTCATTTTTGTCATATACATAGTCTTGTCAAAATAACTTATTGTATTATCAATAAAACAGATATTAAAGTCTTCTGTCCAAATCTCTTTTTTTTAGCAAATGAATGACAAAAATCGGTCCTTTAAAAGAAAAAAGAGTTTCTTACCTACAAAAATATATGTATACAGATATAATACATTTACATACTTCAGAAGCAAAAAATATATATATACACAAAGATAAAACATATATTATAAATTATATATATCTTATCTTTGTTACTTTATTTAAGAGATCTATTCTCAATAGATAAATTTTCGCAACACAAAAATTTCCAAATTTATAATATCTATATAGCAACCTTAAGCAGTAATGTTCAATCCAATATTTTTAACAATTTACGGTATATTCATTTGTTTTAAGACATTAAATATTTTCCATTAATATTCTAGATACAACTCAAATATTTTATGAGATTCAATTGATAAAAATGATTATTATTTAATTATAATCTGAAGTAAGACAATATTCGTATTGACTGATTATAAATTAATTAGATAACTGAAAATATAACATAGAAACATTATATCCAGTTACAGCACTTAGATAAAAACTTGTCTGCATTTATTATTGAAATATAATTTTAGGAGATGATAAATATATTTTAGGAGATGATAAATATATTTGTTTCCTCTTCGTAACTACATACTGTACTGGACGAAGTAAACACTTAAATCGTATGATATTTTTCATACATTCTTTATCCTGCAAAACCGAACGAAAAATCGTATGATATTTTTCATACATTCTTTATCCTGCAAAACCGAACGAAAAATATAAAATCGTAGGACAATTTGGAATTTCATATTTTTTCTCGGTACGTATGAATTTCATGGATATTAGACTTTTCATGCCACGAGCATGAAAAATCCTTCCAGCCCTTTTGTACTTGACAAATGTTCCTTCCACACTTTGGCAGCGGTCATCGATTTCTGACGGCCTGGCGAGCCGTTTCAAAAGGAATATTTCAGCTATGTGGAAGAATGAGAAAATATGAGATTCGCATTGCATTTCTGTACGCTAACAAAGGAGAGGTCAGAGAGGAATGTAGACGACGTTAATCTATCATCAATTCAAAATGGACAACGCCCATTTTATCATGACGGCTGTGTTTTATGTTTCTCGCCCACGCCTTGCACTCTACGTTTATTAAAATTCCAGCTGTAACAAAGCATAGCATATATATATATTCTTTTTCATTCAGAAATATTTAAAAAAATTTATACAGTAAAAAAAAAAGAGAAAAAGAAATTATGCTCCAACCACAGAAACTATATTATTGGTTATTTACTTTTTTTAATCTGCGTTAAGGGTTGAAAACTCTTTTTCTCTATACGTTTCTAAAACACTTACTGCGAGGTCGAACGAAGTGAACAGCAACCAAAGGGCTGAGGTAGCCCTCGGAATTTTCGAAAGGATAAAAATAACCGGGGAATCCTCTTCGTGGTAAATATTCGATTGGTCCTATATTTTCCTGATCTGCAGGATTCTCCCCTTCGCAAGATATCCAGATCGTGTTCAACTGGTGAGTATTCTTTAACCCGGTGATATGCTCTTTGAGATCGATCGGCATCGCTTGTGGCAACGTATTTGTATCATTGTAGAACTCTGGTTTCCAAGCGTATATCTAGAAATGTATGTTCGTTGGTGAGACGGTGATTGGTTGATATTAAATAGACAAGAAGACACGTAAGGTGTAATTTAACATGGCAAGGACAAGTAACAGGAAATGTGTAAAAAAGAAAAAGTTACCTTATTAAGCTTCAAAAATATACACGGAGCGGATTTATGATAATTGTACTTGTTTTCTTTCGTGCAGGGGTACCAATTTTTAACGTCGACGTCGCAAACTTTGCCAGGAGGAGGCGGTTGATTATAGTCGCATTTATTTATGTTCGCACCAAGACCGGGAACTGAGCCTGGCGTTATGTAATCTAAAAGAAAAAGTTATTGATCGTCAATTTTGTATTCTTCACTATACAGTATCACTTATTATTGTTCTATATATATTATATAAGTTATATAATGCTGTATGTATTCCAGTGTGTACCTTTCAGGAACGATTCTAAAGAATTGACCCAGAATTTGAAATTCTCGCTGTCAGTTCCCTTGTACCAGATTAAGGTACTTTCTACATTTTCTAATGGCGGCTGTGGCCTAAATCCTAGCCCTATAAGTAAAGATGTTCAGTAACGTGTGAAGATCACAGGAGGGGAAACTTGATAAGTACATATATTTTTCTTTTTTTTTCTTTTTTTTTTTTTTCAAAGTCTCTACTTCAATGTTATTAAAAAGAAATATTTCAATATGAAGAAGAGCCTGCTAGGCTTGAGGAATAGAAACCTTTGAAAAATAAATAGGTGATAAATTTTGTAAAAATAAAGTTTTGTAAAAATTCAAAGCGAATATTTTAATACTTTTGAAATTACAAAGAAAGTGAAAAGATCCATTAATAACTCAACTTTTGACATTTCAAAATGATAAAATGACAACTTGTCATGTTTTGTCCTGCATTGTTTGTGTACAAAACTTGATAAGTATACATGTTTTTCTTTTTTTTTTTTCAAAGTCTCTACTTCAATGTTATCAAAAAGAAATACTTCAATATGAAGAAGAGCCTGCTAGGCTTGAGGAATAGAAACCTTTGAAAAATAAATAGGTGATAAATTTTGTAAAAATAAAGTTTTGTAAAAATTCAAAGCGAATATTTTAATACTTTTGAAATTACAAAGAAAGTGAAAAGATCCATTAATAACTCAATTTTTGACATTTCAAGGTGATAAAATGGCAAAATTGTCACTTTTCGTCCTGCATTGTTTGTGTACAAAAAAAAAAAGAAAAAAAGTATTCATGAGCAATTATTTGAAGCAATTATTGATTAAAGGTATTTTACCAGGATTTGTTCCGATTATTGAACGCTCTAATTGCCACCTCGGTATCCTTGGATCTAACGTTTGAAAGAAACCCCAGAAGCAGATTGCAACCAGCGCGGCCAGTACGCCGTAGAATACCAAATAGAACAATCCTATTTTCCCTGGAAACGAATTCTATTCTAGCTATGAGCTGTCGAGAGCTTAGGAAAGAGAATTGCAAAATATCCAAATAGTTTCTGTGATTGAAACGGAGCAATTAACTACACGACAGGCTGTTCAATCATACTCGTACATCCGAGTCTCGTTTTCCACATTTCCGTTTTCAATTTACACACATTTCCGTCCAATTTTTTTTTCTTTTTTTTTTTCTTATAGTTCCACACGACTACGTATCATTCACAGTAAATTGTATTAAACTAGGGATTTAAATGTTAAATGTGATTTACATCTGGTGGACGCAGTACTGGGAAGATTTACATAATAAATGGCAATTTACTAATAAATAGTTAAATATATAATTTAGAAAAGGTTTTGAAGATTTTTAGATTTGAGACTCAAGTAGTTTAGTTTAAAACTCAATCTCAGTAGTTTAGCAGCTTCAGCAGTTTTAACTTAAGAAAAGTAACTTAAATAACTTAAGAAAAATAAAGTTAAATAACTTCTTAAATAATTTAAGAAAAGTAAAGTTAAATAATTTCTTAAATAACTAACTGACTAACTTCTTGAATAACTTAAGAAAAGTAAACTTAACTAACTTCTTAAATAACTTAAGAAAAGTTAAATAATTTCTTAAATAACTAACTGACTAATTTCTTGAATAACTTAAGAAAAGTAAACTTAACTAACTTCTTAAATAACTAACTGATTGACTTCTTAAATAACTTAAGAAAAGTTAAATAACTAACTGACTAACATCTTAAATAACTTAAGAAAAGTAAACTTAACTTCTTAAATAACTAACTGATTGACTTCTTAAATAACTTAAGAAAAGTGCAAATAACTAACCGACTAATATTTTAAATAACTTAAGAAAAGTAACTGTTGCAAGCCTGAAACTTTACTCGTTTTCATTCCAGGGATGTTGAACTTGAAGACCAACCACAATTTAATAGATGCAAACAATTATAGATGAGGAGCTGTTGATGACTTTATAAACTTCAAGAAATAATCCTTTGCAACGCGGTGTCATCACATCTTCGTTCATTTCTTTGAGTAATAATAGCGGCACAACATTATCGGATGGCAATAACTTTACATAATAGCTTTACAAGTGCAATAGGGTTAAAGTTCTTGGTGTACCAAAGTGCTGCTCAAGAGGTCATTTTAGCGGAGAGACTGGAATCCGAGAAGCGACCTTGCGAGACATTGAATCGGTACATAATTGAATTGTTCCACTTGACCACATGCTTGGATCTTCCTTTGAATTGAGGCAACGATTAATGCAATTAACCTATATTACACGGCGTACCACCACGCGTCGATTAATTCCATTATATCTATCAGACGTCAGAATACCATAAAAATCATTGCCATTAACTCTTTGACATTTTTCTGCACATGTAGATTTCCTAGACACGTCTCTGATGGATCAGAATCACGTGAGTACACGCAGTGTCAAAAAATGTGTATATATATATATATTCCTAAATTTTAATTTACAAATTCCGTTAACTATTATCAAATTTCCAAGATATTTTTCTGCTGTTTTTACTGTTGAAATATCTACCGATTTAAAATATATATATAAAAAAAAAAAAAAATTCATTAAAAACGATATTAGCTCTCGTGAAGAATATAATATAGGACTTGGCCATGTAGGAAGCCTTTTATTTCAGGAAGCCAACGGCCAAAACTGTCGAAAATGTAGAGGAGAGCTGTGTTTCTCCCGGCGAATTTCGACATTTAATTTCGAAGAATTTTTTGGGGAGATCGATGCTGTACGAAAGCTCATGGTACGGTCGCGTGGGTGTACCCTTCGGAATGGCCCTAAGTTACATAATGCCGTAATGCCTCCATTTAACGCCAATTGACCTCGTTGTACGCGTTTGCGCTAAAGGAAGTTTAACAATTGCCATTCAGCCGAGCAAACCGTTGTGTGTGCACCGCGAATTAGCCGTGCTTCGCGCTTCCGTCTTTTTCTCTCCCTTCCTCTGTTGTTTTCCCCCCCCCTTTTTTTTTTTTCTCCCCGTTGCCTTTTCGTCACCTTCATTTCGGCCAAACCAATCAACGATACACGTGTGTATCCCTCTCTCTCCCCCCCTCCCCACTCCAATCGATAAACCTAAACGACACGCCAAACGGCGTCAAGCGCTGTGTTTCCTGTACTCCTTGAAAATAAGTCGACGTTCCTCGTTTTATACTCTACAATCCCACAAGTTTCACTTGACACGAGTTCACTTTGATTTTGATAGGTATCAATACCTTTAATACTCACTGAAGCGTGAAAAGTTAAAGTGGCAAAGGACACTCAAGGACATTGATATTATAACTTTTTTTTAATATCAACCAAGTTGGAATGGTTGATATTTGCAAAGATAAATGAGGATAATATGCAAGATCTCGCTATAATAATAATAACATTGGTGTGGAAGAGAGTTGATGCGTAGATACGCAACGCAGCAGGAATTCTAAGCGGTTGAAGAGAACCGGGGAAACAATACAAGGGTGAAGCTAGTTTCAAGGCTAGGATAAATCACGGGATATATATATATATATATATATATATATATATATATATATATATTTTAACAGTGAATGCAATTTGCAAGAAACTGCAAAACAACGACAAACAGGCTTCTGAGCTAATTAAACGAAAGAAGACACAACCTAACGGCTCTCTTCCTCTCTCTATCTTTCTATGTTTTTTGTGGGTCTTCTATGTACTATTGAAACTGTTGCAGACCAATTTTTAAGAGTAATCATGCTCAAGTTACATGCTTCTGTTACCTATAGTACTAAACTAAATATTAGTACTAAACATTAGTAAATATAATAGTACTAAATATTACTAAATATTAGTACTAAACTAAATATTGCCTATAGTACCTTGCCTCAACTTTTTATACACTATTTGTATTATTAAATATTGATAAAGAAAAATCAAAGCTAGTGTTGAAAAGATTTGAACTATTTTTTTTAAACTATTCTTATGCATGATGATAAGAAAGAAAGTATGTACGCGTACATTTTTACATGTGATGTAAATTTGGCTAAATCTACACAAATTTGGCCAATCTGATTAAAATATATATGTTAGACAGGTGGTGAGACTTTCCATTAGTAAATAATATAGAATAATATAGATCTTTACATCGAAAACCACGAGTTTATAATCTTTCTATTTCGGCATGGTCGATTGATGTTTTATGGTGTTCCATCACCCTTCTTTAGCGTGTATTTCCAACTGTTACCATGCCAACGATGGTAATGCTAATGATGGTAACATCTCATATATATTCACGATGGTTTATCACTTGTAAGAAACAAATTTACAATCTTTTATAATTTATTCAATATTATAGGGTTACTTTTATATCTTCTCAAAACTATATACTATCATTCTTAAAATATTAACTAAATATAACTAATTATTCAGGATTAATTCTGCTGCATAATTATTTGGGCAAAGATTATATTATGTACAAAGAATATACTAAAAAAAAAAAAAATGAATTAAAGCAGAAAGAACCACGTTATTATAATACCTGTCACAAAATATAGTACATGTATATAGTTTTACGATCGACAAACTGTAGCATATTTCTCTCAAATGGAAATGATTTTTCAACGAGCTAATGCCGTCTAGCAAGTGAAACTTGTTGATTCTGCTGTCCACCCGATGCACTCTGTCCTTTATCCCATTTTTTTTCTTTTTTTTAACTTCATGGTTTCTATACATGAAATTAAAGTAAAAATCTATCTGTTGAACGAAGATAGNACAAAATATAGTACATGTATATAGTTTTACGATCGACAAACTGTAGCATATTTCTCTCAAATGGAAATGATTTTTCAACGAGCTAATGCCGTCTAGCAAGTGAAACTTGTTGATTCTGCTGTCCACCCGATGCACTCTGTCCTTTATCCCATTTTTTTTCTTTTTTTTAACTTCATGGTTTCTATACATGAAATTAAAGTAAAAATCTATCTGTTGAACGAAGATAGTCATAGTACAATTGTCCCTGTTCGTTTGGGAAATGATTACCCAGAAAGATTAACTCTTTTCTTCCAAATTCTCCCGTTTCTTTCTCTATGAAAGAAATTAAACCAAGGAAAAAGTACAAAACTATTGTTCATAGTACAATTGTCCCTGTTCGTTTGGGAAATGATTACCCAGAAAGATTAACTCTTTTCTTCCAAATTCTCCCGTTTCTTTCTCTATGAAAGAAATTAAACCAAGGAAAAAGTACAAAACTATTGTTAAAAATGGCTTGTTGTTTTATTATTCTAATTAACTATTTCGCAATATCTAACAACAGCAAAACAAAAAGAACAAGTTTTTTTTAAAACCTGAAAACGACTGACGCTTGTTTGACACTTGTTGAAAGTGTTCTCTATTGAAAATTATGCACATCTCTAGATGTACACATTTAATATCTAACAACAGCAAAACAAAAAGAACAAGTTTTTTTTAAAACCTGAAAACGACTGACGCTTGTTTGACACTTGTTGAAAGTGTTCTCTATTGAAAATTATGCACATCTCTAGATGTACACATTCACTCGCATACTACGCATGCATCGACAAATGAACGTGCAAACAAATGAAACAATATTTGTTCATTGTCCACGTGCCAGCCGTCGTCAACGATTAGATGCAAATAATCGTACGTGTTACGTGCTCGTGAGTTGAGAATCGAAAAGATCGAATAAATCGATATTGATAGTTTACTTCGATTGTTGGTCCGGTTTCAATCCGTAATCAGCCGTCGTCAACGATTAGATGCAAATAATCGTACGTGTTACGTGCTCGTGAGTTGAGAATCGAAAAGATCGAATAAATCGATATTGATAGTTTACTTCGATTGTTGGTCCGGTTTCAATCCGTAACAGATCGAACGACCGTCGATGAACGATCAACGTACGATCGTCGAACGTTGCAGCAACTTACCCCAGCTACTGGCCGTTCTGCCTAAAAACGCGCCGGTCTCGCGATTGTACATAAACGTTTTCAGAGACTGGCTGGTCGACATGCTCGGCGGCCTCAGATAGGGATTGGCCATCTCCGGTGTGACCATTTTCGAATCCTTGCTAACCATCGCGTAACCAAGTGGAAGTGATTCTCGCTTGGTTTAAGAAGAAATTTACGCACTGGTCACGTACTCGAGATCCTGGTGGTCTCTCCTGCTCTTCGAACGTCGAAGCACTAACAATCCGTAGTTTAAACGTGGAACAAACACGACCGACAGCACTCGACAGTTGGACTCGGTCGCACACCGAAACCGTGAGTTCCTCCAAGTCGGCTAACAGTTTCTCCGCCGGCGACAGTTGGTCGTCCAGCGCCGCCACCAGGTTGACTAAACACACTTCTGCCCGTGCAGGCCTCTCCTCTGTCTCGTTCCATGCTATTGTTCCTCCTTGCGACTTTCTCTTTCTCTCTGCCCCTCCTCAGGCCCCCTCCCCCCACTATCGTCATGAAACCGTCCATTGCCATGACGTGTCTGATCGTGCACGTACACGAGATCGTCCTGGTAGTTGTTATCCATCGTCGCCGATGTATGTTGGACTCCATGGTGTGGTGGATGCCTGAAGCGCTAGAATCTCCCCGTGCAATCTCATGGGAATTCTTTTACGATTTTTATTACTTATAGTTGAGCAGTCGACGAGAATTTTCATATATACGCGTTTCTTACGAACGTTTGATATTTATGTTCCTTTAGACGACTTGTAATAGGCAAGTTACCGCGATTATGGTATAATGATACGACGTCCCCTCGTATGCCACGCCTATAACACAATCTCTCTCTGCCTCGGTCGTATTCAGGTTACAGCCTGAATTGAACAGGTTTTCGGCTGTTCAAACTGACGCGTGTAAAGATTTCAATGCTTGGTCGTAATCTGAATGTGTGTTTGAATTACACCAAATGCCTGCCAAATGCCTGGCACTTCTTCCCTCGTACGTGATNCCTGCCAAATGCCTGGCACTTCTTCCCTCGTACGTGATACATATTCTTCCAGTATCGTTTTTTTTGAAGCTCGTGCAGTTGAACGGTGACCACCGTTACTGAATAATGATCCTGATCAGAGAGAAATGGAAACAATTTTGGCAGATCATGTATATTAATTCTTTAATTTAATGTCATAAATCCCTGAAAAAAGGTCAGACTACATTTTCATTGATGCCGCTTGAGAGTAAGTGCGAACATTTACGTTGCAAACTAAAAATTAAACTAACGAAGTTAATCAACGCCTTGGAAGTTCTTACGTATTTTTAGATATTTAAAAATATGTGATCGTATCTCCACACGTACGAGTATCGATATATTCGTTGATGAAACTTTTGTAAATTTCTAGCAAAGCGAAGGGGAAAACAGTGTTTACGTCAGTTTTTCTGTCGCGTCAAAAGTGAAAGTAATCGAAGTTCAGTGGCGCGATCTACTGTTTATTTCTTAGACTTAACACAACCGCTTTTGAGAACAGGTGGCTTCTCTCGGATTATTCAGCTACCTTTCTACTTACGATTAAGCTTCTACTTAAGTAAATTCGATTTCACCACTACTTAAGTATAAGCTTTTTACAATAATACGTTAACAACAGTTTAA
>NIPQ01092239.1:0-58495 GCA_002806875.1 Lepidotrigona ventralis hoosana | reverse complement strand
TCTTTGTAGTTTGTATATCTACTGTCCAATTTGTAATTGAAACTTTTGTTTTCTCTCCTGTCACACCTTTGCAATTGTCTTCTTCGATCTCCTCTCGCGTGTGAGGAATTGCTTCAGCGAAGTTTAAATAGAAATTTTTTTATATACACAAGACATAATTTGTTGTGCTTGTATTATACTCTTACGTCGATATTTCATTTTTCGAACAGTATACAAAGAGTTTTTTTTATACTTTCAGGTGACACTGTTTTGATCAGTGAAATCAGGTTAAGAATTCACACCTTGTGCCTGTTTAAAAAAAAAAAAAGAAAAAAAAGATTAATAGAATCGCGGTTGATTTATAACACAATTTTAATAGGTTCTTGCAATGCCACCGACGAGACATCTGCATCTCGAATTAACCCTCTTTCACCTTCTTGCACTATATATATATATAGATTAATCTTTTTGCAGATTTTGTAAATTAAATTCACCCTCTTTGCAAATCAAATTCATCTTGTGGATGAAGTTATACGATGATCCCTCAAATCATGAAAATTCAGCGAATGTTATTAATTATTCTGGTGTAACTATATACTCATACAGATTGATAATTATATAAATATGTATATAAAACTATTCCGCGCAGGCATTATAGATAAATCTGTAATACATATAAATACCTTTTAAATAAATATTTTATATTAAATTTATATTAATTTTATATTTATATTAAGTTAATATTTCACATCATTCTACGTTATTTCTCTCTTTAAGTATGAAATTTTCATTTCGAAACTTTTATCACGACCTTTTAAATAAATATTTTATATTAAATTTATATTAATTTTATATTTATATTAAGTTAATATTTCACATCATTCTACGTTATTTCTCTCTTTAAGTATGAAATTTTCATTTCGAAACTTTTATCACGAAGGATAAGACAGATCGAGAAGGCAGGTCTGTTGGGAAACCTGATTTGCAAAGGAATCTGATCTGTGAAAGGTAATCTTAATTCAAAGTACAAAATCTTGTGCTCCTTCCTTTTGTTAATCTCCTTTCTTTCCTTTTAAAAAATATCCTTCCTTCTATTAATCCCAATAATAAAGACACGCACACGAGATGACTCGTCGCTGGCATAGCAATTAGAGCGAAATAATTCTTTTATTAGCGAGATAATCCTATAATAAGGAGCGATAAATTTTCAAAACTCCCCGAAAACTGTGACTTGTACAAGAATCGAAGTGATCCAAAGAATAAAACAAAAGACAGCATTTAATGTTCAGAATAAGTTAAACCTAATTAGCCNTGGTGTAACTATATACTCATACAGATTGATAATTATATAAATATGTATATAAAACTATTCCGCGCAGGCATTATAGATAAATCTGTAATACATATAAATACCTTTTAAATAAATATTTTATATTAAATTTATATTAATTTTATATTTATATTAAGTTAATATTTCACATCATTCTACGTTATTTCTCTCTTTAAGTATGAAATTTTCATTTCGAAACTTTTATCACGCAGGATAAGACAGATCGAGAAGGCAGGTCTGTTGGGAAACCTGATTTGCAAAGGAATCTGATCTGTGAAAGGTAATCTTAATTCAAAGTACAAAATCTTGTGCTCCTTCCTTTTGTTAATCTCCTTTCTTTCCTTTTAAAAAATATCCTTCCTTTTATTAATCCCAATAATAAAGACACGCACACGAGATGACTCGTCGTTGGCATAGCAATTAGAGTGAAATAATTCTTTTATCAGCGAGATAATTCTATAATAAGGAGCGATAAATTTTCAAAACTCCCCGAAAACTGTGACTTGTACAAGAATCGAAGTGATCCAAAGAATAAAACAAAAGACAGCATTTAATGTTCAGAATAAGTTAAACCTAATTAGCCACTATAATAAGGAGCGATAAATTTTCAAAACTCCCCGAAAACTGTGACTTGTACAAGAATCGAAGTGATCCAAAGAATAAAACAAAAGACAGCATTTAATGTTCAGAATAAGTTAAACCTAATTAGCCGCTACACTCAACAGATATTTGATCAAACATCTCGGAAATTATTCAAGATAATTCGTTTTAAAGAAAACCTTTTTTTTGTTGAAACGATATATTAAAAAAACCGTATTTGCTAGTTACTTTATAATTTATTGTTACAGATTAATAGTTTATCTTATCAAACTAGTTTTTCGAGTTTGTCACGCATCTCTTTTTCGTAATTCAGTAGTTCTAGTTATCTGCAGAAAAAAATTTTGTTTGGAAAATATATTTTAAAAAAACTACAATTTTTTCTATATATTTTTCCAAGTAAATCTCTCGAATATTTATTTAAAAAAAAAAACTATAGACGCAAACATAAATCGCGGGAAATAAGGTGTTCAACACAGGGAAAACCGCATTTTCATTTTTTCTAAATTGGTTAGTTATTTTATAACTCATAGTCTGTGGACTATGATTATCCTATTAAACTGGTTTCTCGAGTTTGTCATCTCTTTTTCGTAATTCAACCGGAGACTTTCACAGGCGTGACTCTGGTCGTTATTTGCAAGGATAAATTTTGTTTAGAAAATATATTTCAAAAACATATCCTATTAAACTGGTTTCTCGAGTTTGTCATCTCTTTTTCGTAATTCAACCGGAGACTTTCACAGGCGTGACTCTGGTCGTTATTTGCAAGGATAAATTTTGTTTAGAAAATATATTTCAAAAACTACAATTTTTTTTGAAATAAATGTCTCGAATATTTATTTAAGAAAACTATGGACTCAAATATAAATTGTGGAAAATAAGGTGTTCAACACAGGGAAAACCACATTGTAAGAAAATTAATTTCAAAAACTACAATTTTTTTTGAAATAAATGTCTCGAATATTTATTTAAGAAAACTATGGACTCAAATATAAATTGTGGAAAATAAGGTGTTCAACACAGGGAAAACCACATTGTAAGAAAATTCATTTTTTCTAAATTGGTTAGTTACTTTATAAATCATAGTCTGTGGACTATGAATATCCTATTAAACTGGTTTCTCGAGTTTGTCATCTCTTTTTCGTAATTCAACCGGAGACTTTCACAGGCGTGACTCTGGTCGTTATTTGCAAGGATAAATTTTGTTTAGAAAATATATTTCAAAAACTACAATTTTTTTTGAAATAAATGTCTCGAATATTTATTTAAGAAAACTATGGACTCAAATATAAATTGTGGAAAATAAGGTGTTCAACACAGGGAAAACCACATTGTAAGAAAATTCATTTTTTCTAAATTGGTTAGTTACTTTATAACTAATCGTTAGAGACTCGTGGACTGTCCTATCAAACTATTTTGTTGAGTTTGTCACGCATCTCTTTTTCGTAATTCAGTAGCTCTAATTGTTATTTGCAAAAAAAAATTTTGTTTGAAAAACATATTTAAAAAAAAATCACAATTTTTTCCAAGTAAATGTCTCGAATATTTTATTCAAGAAAGCTGTAGACCCAAATATAAATCGTGGTAAATAAGGTGTTTAACACAGTCAAAACCGCATTGTAAGAAAATTCATTTTTTCTAAATTTGTTGTAGTTACTTTATAACTATAATCGTTAATCGACTCTGTGGTCTATGAATATATCCTATTAAACTAGTTTTATTTAGAGTTTGTCACGCATCTCTTTTTCGTAATTCAATCGGAAACTGGCCACAGTAGATACAGTCGTTATAGGCTGGCCAAATGAATATTTTCAGAAAGCTGGAGATCGGCTGTGGATTCGAACCAACGAAAATAGCCCGTCGAGGGTTAGTTATCCTTCCGGGGTAGTCTGCCTCGGCGCGACGGGATTTCTCGTTCGAGGCCGGGGCACACCGGAGACGAATCGATAGTGCAACCTTTCCCGCTGGAGACACTCGAGCGCCACGTAACTCGTTAGGCTGGCCTGGTTTTCCTGGGCACGGTTCATCAATCTTTCAACCATTGGCCATTAAGTCGCCACGGTCCGAGCCGAGTTTCACGGAGAGCAAACCCCCTCTGCGTGAAAAAAATTTAGAAATGCGTGAGGGATCTCTGTCAGAACAGAGTCACTTCGAAACGAAACGAAATCTTGGTTCTTCTTTGCACGTGTATTCTTGTAACTTGGACGTTATTCCGTTTCCTTCAGCGAGAAGTTCCGGTCCCCGCGAAAAAACGAAATTACGAATTCCATTCGTCTTTGTTCTGTGCATAGGAGTCTAGCAAATCGTAGAACGATGTTTGCACTGTGCAATTGATGATCTCGCTGAGTTCCAGAACTATTTTTCAACTGCTATTAAACGAGCTTTTGAGAAAATAGTGAGAAACAAGAAATGAATGAACGCAAAAGAAACAGCAAAACTGCCTTCTTGTATATTTATATCTCGTATATTCGAGATTTATTTTGCTCAATTTTTTTTTTTTCTTTGTTTCCATAGGATTTTTGCCTGAATCCTTTACCACAATAGGTTTTTCTTTTTTTTGTCTCCTGATTTTTAATTTCGTGTCTTGTCCAGGTGCAAGCTTTAATTTCAACTAATTATTTAAACATGCATCGGAATGCTATTTTATTGTTTTTATTATAATGTGACAATTTGTTGTCGATCCATTTCTATTTTCCTTCCATCTTAATAGTTAATTGTTGAGTTTGTCCGAATGTTCGCGGTGGTATCTCCTTTTCAATAATTTCTATTTTATTGTTGCCACTTTTTGTAATACATGGTTTCGAGTTTTTGTATTTCGCTTCTCGGATATTCAAGCGAATATTCTGAATTTTCTAACAATTTCTATTTTTTTTTGTTTCTTTTACTTTTCACCCATTTTTCTTTTTAATCAGTTTACTGGGAAATTTTCATTTCGATAAGTTCTCTTAAATTCCCTGACCAATCTCTACTTCGTTGCATACTCTTTGAATTTTTTTCTTCACAGAGATGATCTTTCTGTGAATTCTCTGTTGAGCTTTTCTTTAGTTCTCAAGTATTTTTAATTGTTTTCAATAATTTTCAATTCTCAGATATTTCTTGTCCGCAATCTCTCAGGCAGAAATTTCTCTCTTGCTAGAAAAAGCGAAACTTTTCAAATTCTCTAACAATTTTTTCATGATTTCCCTCCTTTTCCTTTCTTAATGTCACATAAATTTTGCATTCATATGATATTAAAAAAGCTCACAACATCTTTTCAAATTCTTCGACAATTTCTATTTCTATTTTATCCCCTAAATATTTATTTTGTATCTTGGGGGGATTTATCCTCTGATGATTTCTGTCTTTTTGTTACAAAATATATACTCTCTTTACCTTATCTGATCCCTCAGTTTGGATCTTTCTTTTCCTTCTTCTTTCTTTTTTTTTTTCTTTTAAATCAATCGTTTTACAATTTCTATTTTTCCCACGTTCCTGATCTTTTGGACACAATTCATAAATATCCTGCTTGTCGGAAGTTCGCGACAGATGGGTAGATTCTCGTATCCCTCGAGAATCGTTCCAAATCCTCAAATCGCAATTTCTATTTTATCGTTTCGTTCGTTCTTTCGCTTTCAGATCGCAACTTTCGAAGCTGAATCAAGAAAGTGAACTCAATTCGAAAGACAGTGACTTTTCGAATTGTCGGAGTAAAAATGTTACACAGGACGGTACTTCATCAAGAATTATTAATTCTTGGCTCGCCAATTCTCACTTCCTGCGGATAATAGAGAGAGAAAAAAAAAAGTTTAAATCAAAACGATGATATAAATTAAGAGAAAGAAAAAAGAAAAAGAGAAAGAAAATTCTTCGTCAATTATTTTACTCATTTTTGATCCAAAATTTATTATTACAAAATTTATCGTATTATATTTATTATATTTATCATTAAAAATTTTACTAATTAGATAGTTTGATAAAATAGAATTATATTGCTGATTACTGCTATTACTGTGCCGCATTTCAATTAAATTATTAATTTTGTCTCTATCGTAGAACATTGCTTCGAACCGCGTAAACATCATAATTATTATTTTCTCAATTAACAAAGCGATATTTAATTTTACCCAAAATTCGAATTTTTCGCTTCTCCAGGTAAACATCAAACTTTCCCAAGCTGTGTCAGATTTGCGGGAGATTTAAATAGAAATTTTAATTTATTTCTGTTCATCTCGCTGGTCTCAGTAGATATTCTTGTACCTCGAATGAACGTCATCCCCTTCCGTTTTTAAATACATCTACGTTTCTGTGATTAAATTCAGGAATTCGCTTCGTCCAAAAGTTTAGACCGAAATTTTTGTCCATTACCATTGGTCTCATATTCTTCAATTGGAATTTTATCGAATGCTTCTTCTGCTCTCTAACGCTGTCACGTATATAAATATATATAAATATATATTGTTCGATACAAGTTTAGACCGATATTTTTGTCCATTACTATGGTCTCATATTCTTCAATAATTGAAATTTTATCGAATCTTTCTTCTGCTTTTTAAATGTATATCATGTATATAAATATATATTGTATTTTTGTATAATAATCTATTATACAAAATCTATATTCTTCAACAATTGCAATTTTACTGAAGTCTTCTTCTGCTCTTTAAATATATATTTTTTACATTGTCAATGATCCTTTTTTAAACGTATCTTCCTGTACATATTTCGTTCAAGATTAAGCGAAGAATTTGTTTTCTGCGGCATCGTTGTGAATTCTCTGACAATTGGATCTACCTGTTTCTTTTCTTAAATATCTGAATGGACAAAACGACCAATTTATATAATAATTTTTGTTACAATTAAACGAATATATAATCTTTGTTACTTTCGTAAAATGTACAGGTAACTTCTTTCTTTTTCTTTAACATCCCTAGAAAGATAGAAATTTGGTCTCGTTCTCCTCTCGCTTTCAATGATTGAAATCATCAATTTTTTAAATCTTCTTTTGGAAACGCTTTTACTACGTACTTTTAGGGATTGAAATGATTTTTTCTAAAATGTACAAACAAGAGTACTTCAAGCACTCTGTTTCGTCTCATTTTGAAATTTTCTTATTTTTAATTTTCTACATTGAATTTAGTTTACAACTCTTGCAATTATATTTCAATTCCTCGGCAATTTCGATCTTTTCTCAACATATATAATGCACATTTCCAAATTCTTTTTCTCAACATATGTAATGTAAATGGGAAAATTCCATTTTTTTCAAAAATTCTTTCCACCTGCTTCTTTTCCTTTTCTAGCACGTATAACTTTGTATGTGTAAAATTATATTTTACAACAGAAATGTTTGTTTTGTTCTGTAATTAAAATTATATTTTAATTCCTTTCTTTTTTCAACAAATGTAATGTAAATTTTTTTTTCTTCTTTCTATAGTATCGCCATTTTCCTATAGTATTCTCATTTATATGTTTCTTTGTATTATAGACAGCGTACTATAGATTATATTTCCAACAAACATTAGTTATCGTTCATTGGAGCCATTGAAAAAGGGTATACATAATTTATGCCTATTAATTTTCTATTAAACTTTATTAAGGAAATTCCACGGAAATTTATTTTTTCAAATTTAAATTGAAATGAGATACGAGGCAAGGAGTTGACACATAATTTTCCAAGTGTCAACGAGCTTAAAGAGAAATTTTTAATTTTTCTCATTGCCTTGACAATTGGAATTTTGTTCTCTTTTCTCTAAATATGTATTTTTGTATTTACCTCAATTCGCCGCGAAATCTTTGCAAATTCTCTGACAGTTGAGTTTCACTCATTCCTCTCTTCGAGAAGATACAATTTCCATAGTTGGAATTCTTCACAGTCGTGAATTATTAATTTTTTATTAATTTTAATTTTTTTTACATGTGTGCATAATGGAATTTTTTACAGCCACAACCCTGGTGTATTCGAACCATAATTAACTATGGCGTTTTCTAGCGAGAAATTTTTATTTTCCTCCATTGCTTTTTTTCCAACTAGAATGGAACCAATCTCGTTTTGAATGAGCCACGGAAATTTTCGTTTCTCCTTTCGAAATTATTCTCATTCTCTATCTTTTTTTTTTGGAGAACATCTCTCTTCTTTTGTCTAGAAAATGATCTAGAGATAAGAAATTAAAAATTACGAAGCAAAATTACCTTTTTGTTTTATCTGATGATTATCTAGGAAAGAGAATTCCTCTCTCGATTTTAAGATTAATGACACGATGTCAATTATTTCAATGCATTTTTTGAAACGATAACCTTGATAGTTTCAAGGTCACTGAGATTGACGAGGAGTTCTTTTTTTAGATTAATTATTTCCACTTAATCACAGCCCTAGATAATTACTTTCAATTTTTCTTCATTTTTCATTTTTTGTCGAAGTTCTTTCACTTTCTTCTTGTAAGAAACTCTCGCAAGTTCTTCTATTCTCGCTCTTCCCAAAAAAAAAACGATATTTTTTTTTCAAAGTATGAGTGAAAATTTCCATTTGCCAAAAATCTTTGCAGATTCTTTGGTAACATTGTCCTGAATGATGCCCTCTCTTTCAATTCTTTTTCCACTTCGGATCATTTTGTTTCGTCATCATGTTGAAATGTCGAAAGTATGATTGGAAGTATGATTCCTCCCCTTTTTCCCTACGAACATATTTCTTTTTTTTTTCTAGATACGTCGTTTCGCGTTTTTGTCAAAGGGGAGACTCTATGGATAAAACAGGGACCTGCTTAAACAATTCATACAATTTTCCCCGTTTCGATTTCATAAAAATCGTTGGAAATTCTTCGGTGCAAATTCATCGTCCTTCGGCTCTTTTTCAACATCATGTCTTTTTGTTTCATCATCCTCAATGTTGAACTGTTTTCTACGAACATATTTCTTTCTTCTGGATGATTTTTATATTTCCTTCCAAGGGGAAACTCTGTGGGATCTGCTTAAACAATTTTCCCATTTCCAAAAAATCTTTGCAAATTCTTCGATGACATTGGCCTTAATACCTTTTCTTTTTCAATTCTTTTTCGATGTCTTTTCGTGTCATTGTTCTTTGAATGTTGAACTTTTTTTGTATGACTTTTTTTTTTTGTTTCCATTGGAGAGACTCTGTGCTTCCTTCAGAAGACTTCAGAGATCTGCCATTATTTTTAAGATATAAAATATCACATTTGTGCACATGTACACCAAAGTATGTCAAATTTGTAAATAAATGTACGACTTCTTTAGTTGTAAATCTGTAATTACTGCAATCTCAAGAATTTTTATGTTTCTTAAACATAGGATGTAAAATATCCTAGTTGCATGCATGTACACCAAAGTGTGATTGCATGTCATATTTGTAAATAAATGTACGATTTCTTTAGTCTCAAGAATTTTTTCTGTTCATAAAAATCTCTAAAATTTCACGCTTGAAGTTTTGATTTTACGCAGATTTCTGCAATAATTTTTACGTTTCGTTTGATTGGAAGATTCCGTTTCTACGATGCTTCCACAGTATTTTATTCTTATAATTTTTGCAGTTTCTCTTCTATTAGTCTTTCTTCCTTTTTTAAAATTTTGCACGAAAATTCTTGTGAATTCATTGACACTTCACTATTTCATTTAACACATTGCAAACATATACATTTATTATTCATTCGTGTATCAATCTAATTGTGACTCTTGCGAAATGAATTATAATAAATATTTCCCGAGCCTTCTTCGTATTCACTTCGTTTTCTGAGAAATAAAATATTTATATAAGGCAGGAATCTCTGCTCTTCTTCAACATTTTCAAATTGGTACGTTCTGAGTCATTTTTTTTTTTTTAAAAAAAGAAAGGAATTCGAAAATCTCCACTTTTTCTCCAAGCTTTTGCAACTCGTTTCTTCCTTTCGGCTTTAGATTACCTCAAAATTTGATTTTCAAATCTTCTTCTATTTGCAGCGGGTTATCCTCGAATATTATATACATCTGTAATTTCTTAAGGCTCTTTTCGATTCAAATTTCCCCTCTCTTCTTCCAGAAAGTTTCGACAGAAATCGTCGTTTTTTTCTTCGAGTCTCCGCAAATGTTTTTCTCTTCCTAGCCTCTTCAAGGCTTTGGCGAATTTCGAAGAAAAAAAAAAAAAAANGTCCGTCATTTCCTCCTCATGCGAGTCTTCATTTCTGCTTGTTTGTTGCCTTAGTGTCTATGTATTTGGTTCTGGAACCGAAGTTTTGAAAACTGAGGAACTCGAGCTAAGTGTAAAAATTGGAAAAAATATTTAATTACAAAAAAAGAATATTTTGCACGTAATTCGAGTGATATTAAGTGGCCACTATCTTGCCTTTTTTTTTTAAAGGTTTTCTTATTTATAATCTTCAAACGATCTTGTATAATTAATATATATATATATATATATATGATACATATTATATCCTAATATTATTATTACTATATAATATAATATATTATAATAATTATATAATAATATATATTATATAATTATATAATATATATATATAATAATATTAAATTAAACTATATTATATAATAATAATATTGTTAATTTCACTATAAACCTCTATTGTCACTGCTTTAGCAAACAACCATAAAATATCTGAACGATAAACTATTAATAGAAAGATAAATTAAAACGTGATCAATAACGAGTAATTATATAATAAAAGAAAATAAAAAATTGTCGCAACCGTTGACAGTGATTTTTCATCCACCTTGCATGATGCATTATTAACATACACGTGCATAATTTACAATTCAACGGGCGAGCCCCTTGTTTGCTAAATCGATCAACAATGAATCACTCCATGAGACGAAAATCGAAATTAAGAATTATTAGAAAATTTACGTTACATTTATTAGAAAAAAAGAAAAAAAAAACTAAAGAAATACGAAAAATAGTTTTCATTCATCGTTTGTTTTATTCATTTATTGAAAATAGGTTCTACTCGTTATAAAATAGATAGTTTCGTTTATTTGATACAGCTGGAGAAATCTTTATCTATTTAAATTTTTAGCGATATTGAATTTCGAGCAGAGCTCGATCGATTTTCTAAATGTTACGATAAGTTTATTAATAATAGTGATAAATTTTATATTCTTCGTCTAACATTCTGCCAGGACATTCTTCTACCATTTTTAGTATTTCTTTGTCATCACGTTTATATTCTTTGGAACACGGTATTCGCATTATTCTAATTCCATTGAGAATTCAAACTCAAAGAAATATCGTGGAATGTAAAATGTTTAAAATGTAATCCAACGATCTTAGAGTGTAAATATAGAGTGTATTGTAGAATCTGATCTTTTATGCATAAGGCACTCCGGTCCTCGGAGTAAAATTCATCATTCTACGGTCATTTACATTATGATAATGCGATCGTCATTGTATTTAACTTTAAGTATTAGAGAATCGAACAAGTTAATCGTAAGTTTCCGGGAAATTTATTTAATTATTAAAGTTTATTTCCTATTTTTTTCAACGCATATTCTATTTTGTCTCGTTACATATACTGGGTGTCTCAGTCAAATTGGATCACCCGAAGTAAAACTTGTCAGGATGAAATTTCAAATTATAAAGGCTCGCTACTTTTGGCCGAAGGAAGAAGTTATTTTGTTTTCTAAGTGAGAGTTCAAGGCCATCGGTTGTTATACAGTCAATCATTTATTTACCGTCGATAAGAAACTTCTACGAATTTCCTCAAAACTTTTTTCTAAATATTAAGGCTTTTATATTTTTAAATGAGAGTTCAAGCTCATCGATCTATACAATTTATCGTGTGCACCTCGTATTGTCATCGAAATTCGTGCAAATTTCCTAAAATTTTGTCACTCTCAATATATATTATTTTACGTCGTTTTTTTTTTTTTTTTTTTTTAAGGCAAATTCATTCGGAAATCTCTGCCCCCTCCATCGAATTAATCTAACAATCGTCCCGTCGAAATTTACTGGAAAAGAATCTCTGCTCTCTCGAAACTCTGTCAAACTCTCGGGCGAAATCTTCGCGAGAAATTCGCTCGGGAGCCATCATTGGTCCCTTGAAATTCCAATATTTCCCGACAGTTGGAATTCCGTTGATCTCCTTCGTCACCTTTTCGTTTTGCGTTTCACTTGCAGAACTATATTTTCTTTCATTTTACTGTAACTATGTAACTGTGTAACCATGTAACTATAGTTTACATTCACGTAGACGCGTGCTCCTGCGTTCACAATGGAGGAAGAGAAAACAAGTATCAATCATTTAACAAACACTTTCACGACGGGTGTTACACCATGCACGCATGATTCTGCCGAGAAATATCAATAATTCAGGAACGAATGCCCGTTGATGATTCAAGCTCGTATAATTCGAAATTCGACGTTAATAACAATAATGATTACGTAGGTTTAGGTTAGGTTCCTAATTTTATAATTATAATCACGAAATTTGATATTGTTGAGGTAGTGTGGATAAGATCGTGTAACGAGTTCGTTCGCATCATCTCGATGATGATATTAATCTGTATATCTTTTTTTTTTATAAATTTTGAAGGTTTATTAAAAAAAAAAAATCTCTACTTTGAGTCGAATTTGATTATAAAGAACATTTTCTTTAACATCTTTGTATTAAAATGATTAATATTTCAATGTTAATAAACGTTTCGAATCGTAAATCCAATATTTTCTCTGATGACAATTTCGAGTATTATATATTTATTCTAAATCATAATATTATGTATATCAATATAAATATAATTTACAATTATTTATATATTATGTATATACTAATATTTCTTAGCATTGTGAATATTATGTATTAATATATATTTCCAATTTCATAATATTCATCCATATTGTTTCTTTATACAGTAATAATAATAATAATAAAATTTATAGTAATCATACTTATTGTTACCCATTTTTTCCACAGATCTCTCCCTGCATTGAAATTAATATAATACAAATTTTCAATATTTTGAAAAACGCAGCACCGAGTGGCGAGTCCAACTCTATTACACGATATTATCGACTAAAATAATGGTAAATTTCTAGTTTACCGGCTTTTCCCAATTTTGGTTTTCGCTGTTATTCCTTTAACAAGAGATTTATCTTATCACTCAGAACTCAAGAAATCAATCGTAACAGGTCGAAATAGTTGCATAATTCTTGCTACTTTTTCTTTCTCTTTTTTTATAAAAAAGAAAACGTCACATTGGACCTACCTACGGAGTCAGCATGAACTAGTAAAAAATCAGGCTGGACTAAATTTACCAAAATAATGAAAATAATAAAATTAATTCCGATAGTTCATAATTACTAAAAAAAAATCGACGTGCACGTGAAAGATGAAAGACCCGTCGAGAGAGTGTGTGTGTGTGTGTGTGTGTGTGTGTGTAACACACAACCAGATGTGTTAACCGCTTAACGAGACCCCAGACTCTGAAAAGATTATCCGAGATACTCGACTCGACAAACGATCATTCTTACTTTGGCTTTTAAATCACTCTCGACAGCACCAGGATCGAAGACAGCGTGGTGATCGCCAGGGAGTTGGCCAGATTGCCTGCGCCCGCAGACACGCTCGACGCTATCGCGCTGTTACAGGCTTCCGGTGCTGGATCTGAAACCGAAAGTGGGAGAGTCGAAGGTTAGAGGAACGTTAAGGCTCTGTTCTTGGTCAGTGTTAAATGAGAGAACATTGGAACAAGTTAATTAATAGGTCATTTGAGAGGGATACGATGTGAATTCTCATTGTGACGGTGGATATCGATATTTCGAAGGAGATTAATGCGATAGATATGAATGTGTTACTTAAGAGGCGTAGTAGAATAATCTAACAGTAGTTTCTCTCTCACTCGTGCCTCTGTATATTGCGCGTGGTGTCAAGGCCAACCAAGCATATGCCATTTATGACGTGCTATTCAGAATTAGATTTTACATTACACATCTTCACACATCCCTCACATCACGTCCAGATAATTTGGATAATTTACAACCGTGATCTGACCGACCGAAAAAGTAACGAGAAATTCTAGAACTGATCTTAATAGTTCATCTGCGGACCAGTAAACAGCAGGCAGCTTTTCATTCTGAAGAAGAAACTTGGAACCAAAAAATTTAAAAATAATAAAATTTTTAACGTTTGTGTTGAAGCGTTAACATGTTCCCCAGTGATTCAAATACAATCGTAGGATCAGTGATCGAGAGTTCTGAATTCTCAGTCTCAATTGTAGTGAATTCATAGTCAGCCAGAGTTAGTCTTCAGCTTAGTTCAATTGGACAGAATTAATGATCTCGTCGTCAAATCGAATTATCTCAGTCATTTCCCGCTGGACGAAATTACAGTGGATAATATGAGCGATAGTCAATGGAAATTAGTCTGACGATCGATTATTAATAGGATTAACAACAACTGGTTACCGGTCACTCGTTCGTAGAACGTAGAAGAAATCTTTTCGTATGGTTTCAATATTGATTGAATAGCTGAATTTCATAGCTAGTGCTCGAGCTAAAAAGTGGAATTTGGAAACCGTTGATTCTAAATGGAACCTTCTATTAAGCGGAGAGAATCGATCGATCACTGGCAAGCTACTCAACCGATTTTAGCTCGCATTTCAATCGCGCAGAGACAGAGCACGTCCTGACAATCGATCGACTGACTGTATCCTCGTTGAACTGTAGTCTCGCGATCCGACGACGCTATCAATGGAGTGTAAGTCATCGAACAAGGGCTATAGAAGCTTCGGTGCACAATGGAGTCATTGATTAGACGAACCATAGCCGTCTCCGTGACATTCTCTAATTCTATCCCCGTTGCACGATTATTCAGCTTCGGTGTGTTTCTTTCGAAAAAACCGATTTATTCGAATCGTGTTTGATAATTGTTTGGGAAGTTATTAGTGATATTAAAATAATATTATAATGTGTATTATAATAATATATGTGAATTATATATATTTATGTCGTAATCATGTAATAATATATGTGGATATATTCTATAATATATTATTATTATATTGTAATAACATATGTGGATATATTTTATAATATATCCACCTATATTATTACAATATCATAAATATATATATATATATATATATATATATATTGTTGTAATATATATTATTATAATAATACAATAATATAATGTAATAATAATACGAATATAAATATATATGAATTATGATACTATGATATCATCAGATATATTTTAATTATTTTAAAGGATTGATCTTTTCTTTCTAAATTTACTATAGAATTTCAAGTATTGTAAGACATTAGGGTATTATTTCATACCGACAGTAATAGGCGAAATTTTCAACTTTTGTCCAAGTAATCGAGTTCCGTGTCTCACGCCACGTACGATCGATCGACTTAGGATTTCCATTTGTTACCTTCGCTCCAAAATTACGAGCACGCATTTCTTTTTTGTTTTTTTTCTCTCCAGCAGAAGTTCCACTACAGTGTAAATCGTTAATCTAAATTTTCCTTCTTCCTTGATGTTAAAACCCAAAAAAAATGGCACGGTTGTTTGTCAGCTTGGAAAACTCGTTCCGATTGCTAGCTAAAATAGCTGAAATATAATAATAAGATTCACTTGTAAAAATTATAATCAAAATTTCGTAAAATTTCTGATCAAAATGATACAACTGAAATTATTTTCAGACTTATCTCTTATCTTTTTATTTCTTTGTTTCATATATATCATTTATTTTATCATTATACATTCAATTTATCTCTTCATTTCTGTTCCCATAAATTTCTTGTTGGACAATGAAATTTTCGTATCGATTCCTTTTCCTGTTGTTTTTTTTTCCTTACATAAAACGAAATGAATAAATAAGCATAAAGATTTTGTTGTTAATTTCTTTCTTTTTTGGAGGAAAAACATGGTTATCTTTTAAACAATTTGAATACATTTGTCGAAATTTTATTCAAATCTGTTTCCATCACGATTTTTAATATCAAGATACGCAGAGAGTATATTAATATTGAAACAATATTAAGATATGAAATTTAATAATATTAATATTAATATTATATATATTATTATTATCCAAAGTTTATAAAAGACTTGAACAATTCGCAGATATGATGTAATATTGTTTTTCTTACATTTTTCATTGTTATTTTACTTTATTGCTGTCACTTTCTTTTACATTATTTCCTTAGTGGATTTAAACAAATAATACTGAGATGCACAATAAGCATTAAAAATTATCGATTGCACAACAATAAAATAATTATCAGAAACATTTTGAATTCTTTCATCGAGAATATCTTCTCTCTTTTTCACTTGCCTGTAATAAAAAAAAGTTGGATTCAATTCTGCACGATCAGTTCTCCGCAATCAAAGTTTTTTACTCACGACGAAATTATCTCTTTCTCACTCATCACTGCCACTTGTTAATTACTATCTATCTATGTTAATCATACCATACTCTTGTTATCTCTGCAACAATTTTCAAATAACGAATCAAGACTCTTGTAAACTCCTACGCGGCTACGATTTCAATAGCTATCGATATACGGCCTCGTATCGCGCGACCGAAAAATATACAGAAAAAACGATGTAAATATTGTACAAATAATGTCTTCGGTGAGACATGTGGCAAAATATTTCGTCTACAGGGTGTTCTGTTTACAACGAGTGTAAATTAAGTAAGGAATTTACAATGTAAGTGTGAAAATTAAAAAAAAAAAAAAAAAAAAAAAAAAAAAAAATTTAAAAATAAAATTTTTTTNGTTGTTTGGCGTAACGCAGAATCTATCTTTGTGTCATCTTGGGAGGTACTTTCACTCCTAATTTTAATGTCTATAATTTTTAATGTCTATAATTTTTAATATCTATAATTTTTAATATCTATAATTTTTAATATCTATAATTTTTAATGTTAATTCCAAATGTCGCTGACTTTTCTTTGTCTTTCTGTGTGCAAAATTGAACTGATTTGTATTATAAAATGGTTTCACAAAATTAAGGGAAAATGGTTCTCCGATATAAATAAGATGATACTTTTTTAAACAGAAAATATTTAGACGAATCGATTACTACATTGGAAATTATATGATCCAATTAAAGAAATAAAGCATAAAAAATGAAACAATTCATGCTAATTTTTGTACGATCATTCTTTTCCTTTTAGATAAATTCAATTACTCGCGAAATATTCCCATTTTGCAAGCACAGTGTTACAGAACACCCTGTATATTTAAAGTTAACGTTTGGTGACATTCAGGGGATCGAAAAAGTATTACAGTCCCACGTCAGAATAAAATGGAACCAATTATATATTCACCGATATAGTACTGATTCACTAGAAATCAAATATAACCAGAAAATAGGGATTTGTTAATATTTTTATATTTATCTGAAAGAAATATTTCAAAAGGTACGTCACTTTAATTTAATTTAATTTAATTTAATTTAATTACTGTGTCGGTACTTTTTCAATTCGCTGTATTTCAGGATTACAAGTGAGTTGATATTATTTTTAAGAGAGACGTTGAAAGTCATATTAATAATTTCTCCATTTCATTTGTAACCTGATATTTATTCTATATTATATTTTGTATCGTATTTTTACTTGTACTCTGTATTATACTATTGTTTACATTCTTTTATTATACTTACATACTTTTATATATATTATTTATATATATAATTATATTAGTATATTATTATATTATTATATATATTATTATATTAGTACTTACAGATACTTTCATTTATTATTCATAGATAAATAATATTATTATTACTCATAGTATCATTATTATATTAATACTCATAGATACTTTATTTATTATTTATCTATTATTCATTATTTATATTTCATTATTATATTAGTATTTATACGTACTTTTATTTACATTACACTTGTCCTTTTATTTATACTCTTATTCATACTCTGCATTGTACAACTACTTATCGTTTATACCACCTCATCAAATTTACATTATTGCATTATTATTCGTACTCTATACTCCGCATCGTACTTCGTCGTACAAACTTCCTGCTTCCTGTTAAACTTCGCATCAGCATCGACCGACGCAACATCACACCGACGAAGCTCGCCCACGTTTATCAAAAACCGCTGCTTTGAAACGAAAAAGAAAAAAAAAAAAAAAAAAAAAAAAAAACNAATCGGTCAACACAGAACGAACGAAAATTGTGCCGGACCGCAGAAGGCCCGGGGAAATTCGCAATTCCCAGATTAATATCGGAAAACTGGAATGCAGAGGGGTTTCTTCTTACTCGAAGAGGAGGGAGGGACGAGGAGACAGCGTAGCCGTCTGACCACGAAATAACGAGTCCACTGTGCGCATCGATCAACGAGTCTAACGTATCGATTAGCGCGGGATACGATTCCACGAATGATCATCCCTTGGTTAAAATTCGGTGGATGTAGCAGCCTTAATGCCTGTTTAACTTCCATTAAACTCCACTGGCGAAACAACCGGCGGTATTGCAAACGTTCAACCATGTGCACACCAGCCCCCCTGCCAAGTGTAACTTAATTAATGGGACACTTACGCGTACAGTTGCCTCGTTCCTTTGTCGTTTCGGACGCAAATTGCCAATGCCAGTGCTCGTTCTTTTTAATAAAGACTGCTGAAGGTCGAGGAGTTGAACAGAAGAACAACAGCGGAAACGTTTACGTAAATCAATTAAATGAAATGGCACTTGATAATGGTACTCGATAATTTCAACGCATCGTGAACTATTATTATTTGAAGACATTATTGGAATGACACTTTCTGACGAGTGAAGAATCTCAGACTATTTGGCACTGAGTAAACGTTCGAAGGATTGAAGAAGAGATTGAAGTTATACTTTGGCCCTTTTCCTTCGCATGTTGCAAGCAACCTTCAAGTATAAAGTATTGGAAACGATAATTGTAACGCTTTTATTGGAAGAAGATAGAATTTGATACATTTGTACGAATGAGAATTATTTGTTGAAATAATAATTCTTAATTCTTGTTGAAATAATAATGTTTAAGAAACAATTATTTGAGATAATATATAAATCATGTAGTTGTTGAGTATTCAAGAAAAAGTATCTTTTTAATATATTTTTCATCACACGAACAATAAGAGATATTTATTTCAAATAATTATTTGAAGTTCATCACGGAAAACAATTGAAATACATGTACAAATGAGTGTACTTGTAAAATCAAACAATATTTCAACGAGAATGAAGATGAATAATTATTTTACCAATGTCACATTGTGTGGATTATTTCAAGTTCATCATGTAAAGTATATAATTGAAATACATATAATGAATGTACTTGTAAAATTAACATCAAGAATTATAATTATTTCGAATTGGATAATATTCTGTGGATTTCAAGTTCGTCATCGAAAATTGTATAATTGAAATAAATACAAACAGTGAATACTGTTTAATACTGTTTCAACTATTTTTCAAATACTATTTTAATATTACTAATAGAGTATGTATTTATGTAACTAGGTTTCATTGAAATATTATAGTGAGCGTTCCACTTTATTTTTACACATTAGATATAATAGAACGATCATATTATAAAGTCATATCATATAATGGCCAATCATTTACTTTATCTATTTTTACATATTATATATAATAAAACGTATAATATGTAATAATAAAACGTCACTAAAATATAATGTATACATAAAATAAAATAAAACCGTCACATAAAATAAAAACGTATAATATAATAAAACGTCACTATAATATGATGAAACTATTTGATTTATGTATATAGCGTATATTGTATGTTTCTACGGTTAAAAATTTTGTATATATAAATAAATAAATATTCGTAATCTAGGGAGAGGCTGTCAACATTTATGTAAATTTTCTCGTATTTTTATTCTGAATGAAGTTTCAAACAGACATGCTGTGACAGATTGTATATCTTTTTTTTTGTGTAATTTCGCGCAGGTCTGCGTGAAAATTCAACATTTAATCACGATAATCGAACCGTGACATTTGGAGTAGATACTGTGGAAATGATAAGGATCGTGTGACGAGTGATTGAGCATTGTTGCGTGTTGCGTGTACGCCGCTTGTCAAAAAATTTCATATCACTTTTCCAATTTCACCAATACGCTGTATCCATCTCAAATAAGTAATAAAAATTCACGTGATGCAACGAAAGATTTTCTACAACATTTTTTTAATTCAGCAGAATTCTACATATGTAAATAAAATAATTGTGAAATATAATTCATATAATTATATAAAATAAATATTTTTCTACATAGCAATTTTAAGACTTTAAATTATCCAAAATACGAAATAGATTTAACATTTTTAACTACTAAAAATAAAATTCCATAATAGCATTAGAGTTGTTAGAGTTGACAATATGAAGAAGAATTTAATTAAATGCAGATAAATTTACAATAATATAAATATTACTTTATATTATATTTTCTATACTGTATTTTTATTTCTACTTTCTATGACATCGCAAATTTATTTACACTACTTCACATGATATTATTGTAACTATTATTACACACTACCCTATAATTACATGTTATTATAATTAATTCTTTGTATTAGATTGGAGTATGCTATGCAATAATATTGACAATTATGAAGAAGATTAAATGCATTATAAATGAATTTACCTGTCGCATTACAAATATGCAAATTTATTATTATCAATGTCACAGCAACAATTCCAATGCAGTGCAAAGATTGTTAATTTACGACAGCACAAATAAATAAATTCGTAATATGTAATAATATTTATGCCGTTACGAATTTATTTATAAACACAATATAATCCTTCCTCGTGTTATCAACATCACACTAATACATACACATAATAATATTACACAATAATCCATCATATTACAATAATTAATATAAATTCGTTTATATCGTAATCGTTATATCGTTCACAATGTTATTAATTTCACCGTAGAGATCGCGGTGCAAGCCTTGGAAATTATTTAGTAGCCGTTTATAACACTGTCATTAAATTTTGATTTCACTCCTCAAGTATAATAGCATCATTAAATCCAGTATTATCGATAGGCTGCGGCATTTTTAGAAAATTTTTGTGGCAGATTATAGNCCCCCCCCCCCCCCAAATTTGATCACTGAATTTACCTCGACGAATTCTAAAAACGAAAAAAAAAAATCGCCCGGCTTCGGGGATTAAATCGAAAGGCGAGGAGAGGTTTAATCCGGCGATTTCTCGAACGTCATTGGATATCAGAGCGCGGGACGTTCCGTTTGAAACGAGGGCGTGCGACACGAAGTAATTCCGCTAAAGAGAACTTCCACGGCCAGAAAGGGAAGTGCCGACACCCGAATTCGATTCGGCCGGAAATACCAGCTTTAATCCGGCACAATCTCGAGCAAACAAACGCTGGCGGATTATGCGGGCGGATGCGAAACGGGAGCACGCGTCACGCAACAGTAACAACAACAGTTGGATAATTGTTCGAAACATGGAGACAACGCGAGTACATCATCGATATGTATATCGAACACTGGTCTCGTGTTATTTATTTTATCGCGAGCTGTGGACATTTCAACAAGGGGGTGGGGGGAGGCAAGCAGCTCCGCTTTTCGGTGATTTTTAGAAAATAATTCGGCAGATTCGGCGATTGGAAATTAACCTTTCAGATTTGTAAGTTGCAGTAGCTAAAATAATACTATATTTGTGAAGAGTGATAGTGTACATTTGTGAAGAGTGATAGTGTACATTTACTGTTTATTTAATAAACTTGTTCAATCTATTATTATATAGTAACATGTTACCATTTTTTTTTTGATATTCTGATATTGTTATGTATCGTTATCTTTTTAACATTGTTATAAATTTCTATTAGAATCTGATAGATTGATAGTATTGTAATATTTATAGATATACACGTTAGGAATATAGAAGAATATAGAATTATTGATTATTATTTGTGTTCATTATTTTTAGATTATATATTGTCTAATTTAGATTGCAGATTATTATCATTATTTTATTTCATTATTTTTAGATTATATATCGTCTAATTACAGATTATTATTATTATTAGATTACAGATTATTATCGCATTCATTATAAATTATCATTAGAAAAATATAGAATTATTATACATATTTATATATCTTATACATTATATATATTATACTTTATAGAATTATAAAATATAATTTATTATAGATTATATTCTAAAAAACAATTATTTGCTGATTGACACGAATAATCCAAAAACTTTTACTCAGACAATATTTCAACGGATAAATTATTTAAGAAAATCTGAATTTAACTTACAATTGCTCGAATAATAAGTCTCATTTGTTGTGTGGAAAAGTACACTGAATCGCGAAAGCAAGGAAATTCCTTTGATCCCGATGTTTGCAAAGAATTATTTGGAAAGGGTGAAATTTCATATGTATGATGTTTGATATTTTTTTTCACAGAAGCCAAATCACTTATACAGTCAAGAACTGCATAAAAATGTGTTTTGAAAGTGATAACAGGTGGTCCGAGTATATATGGACGGCGGCTCTCCCTTAAAAAGGGAGGGAAAATCTTAATGGAAAACAGTTCGAATGGGACGTGAGGTTCTGCAGTTTTTTTTAAAAGTCTCGTAAAACAGGTTATAATCCAAGGTGCTTTAAAAAGAGAGAAGATTCCAGAGAGTCCTTAAAAAAACGGGATAGGGAAGGGGAGTGAGAGATTAAAGAAAAGGGAAACAGGGTCAGGGATGTTGGATTGTTACATATTTATATCTACGGAAGTTTTTGAGGGTGTAATCTACAAGGAAATATACAATGGCCGCAAAATTCTTAGATATCTATAGAAGGATAGACAGAGCTACACAAAGGAGATTACAAGAAAGGAGAGATTCTAAAAATAGGAAATAAATAATGGAAGCAACCTTGTATTTCTTCGTACATTGAAAGCCGTGTGAAATATTAGTCGTCGTTGTGCATGAAATTCTTAACAGGAACATTTCGAAATTTTTATCACGCGCTTGAATATGCTGTTATGATAAAAATTATGAAAACAAAATATATATTTTCACTGGTGTGAAACAGAGTTGCAATTATCGTAGTTTTTAAATTAAACGTTGCTGGTCTGCACGCTCTTTTTCATATCAGTGACACGTCCGCTTTCTTTCTCTTGCAATGAAGTAATTTTTATTGTGCGAGATTANTTTTTTTAAAAAAAAAAAAAAAAAATACACTCGAATTTGTTACGTGATATTCTTTCTTTTTTCTTTGATGAAATGTCGATTACTGAACTGCTTCTTCCTTTTATTCGCTTTTTTCCCCCAAAGTCAGCCGTTTCATACGAAACAAACTTGTTATTAAATTGCAGGATGAAAATGCAGAGAAATACAGAAAAATATCAGAGTACAGGCGTTCATTGTAACATGAAATGGGTAGAGTAATGTGTATCTCTGGTCAGATTTCATTTCTACATTTGCATTCCTGAAAATTATACGCGTCTGCAGTAGTTAGTTACATCTCTTTCTCCGAAATTGGAAAAAAAATCATGAATAAATCACACGGTGGCAATCTGTTTAATTTGACACGTTATGCCATAGAGAAAGTATACATTGTTAATACAGTTTTATTAAAAATTACATGCAACTGACGATTCTTGGTCCTTGACAAATGTGAGAATTTTATCAAAAACATCATATTTGCTTTAAAAACTGAAGAAATTAAGTGATACTTTATACAATGAATTTGCAGAACGAAATTTGAAAACGACACTGATTATTAGAAATAAAGTGTGTTGAGACTTGGGACATCAAGTGGCTTGAAAATTTTATTATTTATACAAAATACTTATTAAAATTTTATTACTTGATAGAACACTGAGTATTAAAATGAAAAGGAGCTTGAAGATTTTTGAGCGGAAGTGCGTGTTATGTCACGACAGAGAAGAATAGGAAATTGGTATAATTTCATTTTATACGGACCTGGCACTCCTTTCAACTTTGGCAGGAAGTCATTCCAAAAAGTACAGTACGTGGTGCGTGGTCCTTTCCCAAGGCCTGTCTTCTCCGCATCGAAGATGAAATACTGCGGTTCGTCCCTCGAATATGGCGGCCACTCGGACTCATCGTCCGTCGGTTTCCTGGAAAGTGACGAATAATTATTAATTTGCATTAGGTAACGAAAATTTTATTTCTAATCGAAACTTCTTCTCGAATGCAAACGAATGTTCGATATCTCGGCCACTCGGACTCATCGTCCGTCGGTTTCCTGGAAAGTGACGAATAATTATTAATTTGCATTAGGTAACGAAAATTTTATTTCTAATCGAAACTTCTTCTCGAATGCAAACGAATGTTCGATATCAAGGCTCCGAGCTCTTTGCTCTTAAAATCCGTTTTCCTGAGTCCGGAAAAAAAATAAATAAATAAATTAAAAAAAATGAAAAAATAAACGAAAGGAAAGGAGAGAAATGTATGAACGTTTCGAATTTCNTATAATTATTTGACATAATAATACGTAATATATAATTGTAATAATGATATATTTAACAAAATAATTTATATGTATTGTAAATATATTACATATATTATATATGTGTATGTATTATAATTTATATTATGTATTACAAAAAGAAAATTTGTATGTAATATAAAATATATTTTAAATATATTTTAATATATTTAAATGTATAATTATATTTAAAATATATTTTATATTACATACATATAAATATAATTATACATTTAAATATATTTTAAATATAATTATAGATTTTATATTTTTAATATATAATTAAAGAAAAATAATATTCAATATTAAGTATAATTATTTGATATAATAATACGTAATATATAATTGTAATAATGATACATTTAACAAAATAATTTATATGTATTGTAAATATATTACATATATGTATTATAATTTATATAATGTATTACAAATATACACTATGTATGGTTCATTCTTATACACGCGATTATTTTCTTAACTCTGTTGACAATGCGAGAAAACGTTTCAAAAATTGCAACAAAAGTTGCACGATTTCCATATATATATATTATAGTTATACATATACATTACTGAATAGTCCAATTTACATCGAGATAAATGTAGCATGGAAAATGTACAAAAACTGTTTGCAAATAGTTATTACAATAATTAATCCGATAGTTTTCTCATTTTCATAAACGTACATCAAAAATTGCAATATTTCTCCATTGAACCGACATGTTTGCTACGCATTTCAGAAAATAGAGAGAAAAAAAAAAGAAAAAGAAAAATTCGCGGCTGCTGTTACGACGACCTTTGACACCCGAGAATAGAAAGGATTCTATATCGACACAGAGGGGAAGAGGGAGAGGGCTGATTAATTATTTCAGAAGGTTGCCCACGGTTGACGCAGCGCGGACCAAACGGAAAGTCAGCCAGCGAATTAATTCCGGACATCGTTGGGCATCGTTGTGTTTGACGACACCGATTAAATATTAAAGTTCCGCGCCGCGGCCTCCTCCAATCTGGGTTAGCGGAAACTGGAGGAATTATTTATCGACGCCTGGACACAAAGAGGCCGATATGTCACGTGTCGGGCGGGACATCATCCATCAAGCCTGAGGGATTCTTCTTTTATCAATGTTTCTTTTTTGTTATTTTCGTTGCCAGCGATTATCAACTTATTATCAATATAGAAGCTTTCATTTCGATCTTTGCTGTCCTCTGGTTTCAGACATCGATTCACATTTATCTCGAATGAAATTAGTCGTCGGTCGTTGATCAATGGAAATGAATCGGAGTCGAAAAATCGATTGAGATTCAACTGTCGATTTCGTCAACGCCAGGCCATGGCTGTTCGTGCGAGTTTTACATTGAAAGAAAGTAGATTGGACTTCGTTTTACTCATCGAATACGAGACATCAAATATCAAATGTCGAATATATTCCCTCGTAATTTACATCTTGCACCGTATGTGATAGATAATAGATCACGAGTTAATTTGAGGGAAATAAAGAAAGGATCGTGAAAAGGAATTACAATTACATTCGACAGGAGGCTAGTGAAATTCTAAGAAATAACAGGCAGCTCGTGGGAGCTGCAAAACTGCTGTAAGAAATTCATAGAAATTTAGTAGACCTGTCCGACCTATTTTCCACGAGATGTAGACCCTGCCGTGTCTCTCTCGAAATTTTCGAGAAACATTTTTGGAATGTTTCGAAAGGAAGAATCTCTCGGGAGAAAAAGAAAAATAGGTAACAGGCTCATCGACGAGAATCAATTTTTCGTTCTTAAAGAAATGAAACTATCGATCCGCGGAAAATTGATCATCAAATCTTTGAATCGAAGATTTTCCAATTTCATCAAAAGTGGGATTCGAGTTTGGAATATTTATTATCGTATGTCTTCTAATAATGATTCTTAGATATCCTAGTGGTTGTGAGAATATTTGGCGAGATTATTTTCTAATTTGTGTTGGTTAATTTGATTCATTTATTTATTATTGTCCATTATATATTTATATATTATATCTGTTAAATTTATTTCTATTAATTTAATTTTATTCTATTTCAACTTATTATTATTATCATTATTCGCTATATTTATACCTTTCATTTTATTTTACGATCTCATTTACGTTTATTTTTCACGATGAACTTAATAAAGAACATTACTATTTGAAATAAATATTCCTCTTGTCACAATGAATTGTTTTATGGAACGTACGTGAAACATTATTTCAAGTTGTTATTTTTATTACTTTAATTAATCATTCCCACTGCGTGCACATAAAGAACATTACTATTTGAAATAAATATTCCTCTTGTCACAATGAATTGTTTTATGGAACGTACGTGAAACATTATTTCAAGTTGTTATTTTTATTACTTTAATTAATCATTCCCACTGCGTGCACTTGCAATGCATATCACTGTCAAGTAAAATCGATCTTTGAACACTATCTTTGTTACAATATAATGAAAATATTTCAATTATTATTCCGAATTTAATCCCTCTGACAATGAATATTCTAGATTAGAACACTTGCAATGCATATCACTGTCAAGTAAAATCGATCTTTGAACACTATCTTTGTTACAATATAATGAAAATATTTCAATTATTATTCCGAATTTAATCCCTCTGACAATGAATATTCTAGATTAGAGTATTATGCAAGTTTCAAGTAATTTGAAATATATCTGATAAATAATTCAAAGTTGAATGCATTCTTCATTTGTTCCACGCTTCTCATTGAACTTTTCTATAGTAATTTTACCGCTCGTTTCAAAGGTTTTTTTCGCCTCATTTTTACAATTTGATAATTTGGTGATTTTTATCATTTTGATAATTCTATCTACTGTTTTCAATAATATAATAAAAAATATATATTTAATATATAATAATAATAAAAGTATATTAATAATATAATTTTATATAGATAAAATAATTCGAATTTTTCGTCACAAAAAAAAAAAAAATACAAAATATAGATTCGATACAACTCGAAGTGTTTCAGACGTGGAATTCACTGCGAAACAAAGTGGTTTTAAACTAAGTTGTATTAAGAATGATACAACGTTTTCGCGCGACGTCTCTATAAATAAATTAAATGCAAACGCCATATTCGAGGATGGTTCACTTAATGGTATAAGAATCGAACGATATTTCATCCGAGGTTGGATTATCCGATCGTAAATCAATGTCTGCACGATGCCCCGGGTGGGGCAAGACAAATTTATCGAGATTTAAGTTCACCGCGCCGTGCTGTGTGTCTGCACAAGGAATAAGAATCGACGATTTTCATCGACGTGCGTATAAATTTCAGTTTAGCTTTTCCTTTCTTTTGGTTATTTCCGTTTGGAATTTCTTCGACCAGAAGTTTGACATCTCATTTGATCTGGTGTACGTGTACAGAGAATTGTCCAATATGAAAATCAGTAATTTTTATACTTTTCATATTTATAGTATTTTTGCACTCTTATATTGTAGACCATGATTAATAATATATAATATATTAATATATTTCATAATATTATAATATATTATTTTATAATTATTATAATATATTTTATTATTAATAATATATAATATATTTTATGATTAATATAATATATATTATAATTATTTATAATATATTTTATAATTAATAGATTTATAATTTTTATATCTTTTCTTCACATAGAATTTCTACATTATACCATTATTATACGTAATAGTTTCCACAATTAACAATAAATGATAATTATAATATTTTACAATAAATAACAGTTTTTACATCTTTTACATCTTTATTGTCAAAATTCATAACCACAGTCATGCTTATGAAAAATCACTTGGCCAACGATCACCGTTCATTGTTCTTGGCAAGTATTATACCAAGACCACTACTTCCTCAAATTGTTAGAGAAAGTCACTAAAGAAGAAGAACTTTCATTTCAAGCACAGCAGATTGAACATCCTTCTGGCAATAATTCCAACAAATTCCAAATATCTCCAGTATATTCGGCTTTGTTCAAAAACTTCGTTTGTTTGACAGTTAATTAAATGGAAACAACGGAATGGAAGCAGGTGCGAGGAAGCTAAAAATCCTCGAGAGCCAAGAGCGAGAAGTAGAAAAAGGAAAAAAAAAGGTCCCTAGACAGGCTGGCTCTCCTATCGAGTCGATGTGTTTATCCGTTACGACGTTTGAGCAAACTTACCCCGAATACGCGAACTTGGAGAAGTAGAGTATCATCCTGAAGGACAGGTCTCGTTCCTTGACGCTGTACTTGAGCGACGTGTTCAGGGGATGGCCGAACACGTACTCGACCTCGTCACCGTGCATCACCCCCATCCACTCGCCCCACAGGTTCGTACTCGTCCTCTGTAACATGGTGCACGACACAGCTAAACTACTANTACTTTACTATATTTTTATATTACATTATACTATATTTTATGGTATTATATTGTATATTATATTATAATATATTATAATATTATAAATGTTGTATTATATTATATTATAATATATTGTACTATGTTATATTAAGATATATTATATTGCATTATACTTTACTATATTTTTATATTACATTATACTATATTTTATGGTATTATATTGTATATTATATTATAATATATTATAATATTATAAATGTTGTATTATATTATATTATAATATATTGTACTATGTTATATTATCTTGTATTATATTGCATTATATTTTACTATATTTTTATATTACATTATATTATACTATTGTATTATACTATATTATATCATATCAAATTATATTGTACTATATTATATTGTGTTATATTGTATTACATTATTACTAATAATTATTTACTATGCTTATCATAATTAATGATAATTAACGATATATTTTATAAAACTATTTTATCGTCAATTTTGCCTTGACATACGAATTTAATATTTTATAACATACGTATACCAACATTTTCGATGTCTTAAAGTTTAATATTTCTACGATTAATGCCAAAATCGATTTCGAGCAATAATTAATTGCAAAGTAGAACGGTACACGAAGCATCAAGATATTTCTCTTCTTTCTTTCTTCTTTGCTTTTCATTATCGATCCGCCAGATATGTAAGTTCATTTTCTCAGAAAAAGCTCCCGTGGAAAAAGCGACGCCATTAGAGTGGATACTATCGAAGACGAGCCTTTAAAAGGCGGCGTTGTACTCGAATAAAGGTCGACCAGATATTAGGGAAGGCTACCCTTTCAGTGTTGCGACTCTGTCGGCTTTATCGTCGTGTTTTATCCTACGCTGCAGTAGTATAAATCAATAATTGGGGCTCTCAAAGGGGGGAAAATCCACGACAAGTCTAGGACCCTACTGAGATTATTAAATTCCTCCCTGCTAGCTGTTAGAGTGTTTCTCGACGTTCTCTACGGTCACGTGGTAAAAGAAAAAAGCAACTTATTCCGTTAAAAAAAAAAAGAATTTGACTTTGAGAGACTTGAAAATTCGAATTGGTTCATTTATAGAGTATTGCTACTTGATTCGTTTACTTTTTAATTTTCAACTCTGAAATTCTAATATTTATTATAATTACGTATGTTTGTTAATATTTATAGTTAAGCAATATTATTTTATTGTTATTTATGTATTTCATATATTTTTATTGTTATTTGTATTATATCATATTCGTTAATTATGTAAATATTTATTATAATTGTGTATGGTTAGTAATATTTATTAACATTAAATTAATATTTATATAATAGCAATGAAGATAAGATATTTTAGGATAAGAAATTTTGGATAACAATTTTTACTTCGAATTTGAGTAAAAAATTCCAAAATTAAGTAGAAGAAGACTAAATTATTCAGCGGGTTTTAAACATTAGACTTAGACGATGCAATTTTTAATCCCAATATTTAATGTTCAATAAAATGACGAAAAAAAAAAGAATAACTTGCGCGAATTTTATATAGCACTTTCTTTCAATTTTTACGTAGATTCTTGTAACTTCGTGTAATTTCACGTTGTTCTATGCAGTTTCACTCAGCTTTTCGTACTGCTTTGCTTAGCGTTTTGCATTTTCTGCGTAGTTTTACATAATTCTATGCCGTTTTACATGATGCTACGTTGTTTCACGCACTTTTTCTCGTTTCTCTCCAACTTTTTTTTTTTTTGCAGTTTCATCCAGTTTTTCGCAATGTTGCATAGTTTTATCTCGCTTTCTACTCACATCTCGTTCTACGTCGTTTCACGTAATGCTGTACGAAACTTTTCTAAACTTTCTTTTTTCTCACAAGTAAAATTTCGCAAATTTTGCCGAAGTTTCACCCTTTCTGTTCAGAATGTCCGGAATCAGGACTTGAAAACAGCTATGATATCGATCTTCGGTCCTTGAAGCAGTTGTGAGGAGCCGATATTCTTAGAAACTGTCAAGAAGGACCGAAATTTCTAGTGATATCGGTTTCGATCACGGATATTGATTCTGTAGGACCCGTTATTTTTTCGGTCCTAGGTCTGTTTTAACTCAGAAATTTTTTCACAATTAACAATTTCATATTTCATTACCTAATTTGCACATGTTTAAAAGAGATTAATAATATATATAGGATTAATCATCCTACGTCCTATGTGATCAGACAATCGAAAGTAGAACGGCACCGTATGCGGTCAGACACACGCGTGTAGAACAAGTCCGTATGTGGTCAGACATTCTTAAATAAAATGAGTCCGCATGTAGTTGGACATTCGTAAGTAGAACCTGCTCGTATATGGCAAGACACTCTTAAGTAAAACGTGTCCGTGCACGGTCAGACACTCGTATGTAGACCGTGTTCCTTATATGGTCAGATATTCTTAAATAGAACGAGTCTGTACATAGTCACTTGCAAGTAGAATGAGTCCGTATATTAGCAGACTTAAATAGAAAGAACTCGCGTGTAGTCAGATAGTCTAGTAAAATAAGGAACGACATTTTTAAGTAGAATGAATCCGTATATGGTCTGACATTCACAAAATAGAGTAAGCCTACAAATAGTTAGACTCTCGCGAGTAGAATGAGTCAGTGCGTGGCCAGAGACTCGCAAGTAGAATGAAGCCGTACGTGATCAGACGCACGCAAGTAGAATAAGTTCGTGCGGGGTTAGACACGCGCAAGTAAAATTTTTAAAATACTCGAACTTTTACTTGCATTATCATTGCACAACTCGTTACTGAGAGTTGTTACTATGCACGCTGTTAATTTTAACACAAAAAGGAAGATTTTCTTCAGTCGAGCATTTCATCCGGATGTTAATTATAACAACTAATCTTTCGTTACTGTTCGATGTAAGAAAAGAAAAAAAAAGAACAAACTCACGACTGTGAAAGTAAAAGCTTCACGCTTTGAAAAGATACCGACACTGTTTTCTTTGCCTCTCTTTTTTTTTTATTAAGCTGTAACTTAAAGTTTAAAGCGCGCCGACAACTTTTCGCCGCTGATTGATTCAGTCAGCCGCACTCAGCTCCATAACCCTGACGAGAGAATCACGATCCGTTTTATCCGTTGCTCGTTTCACGTGACTCGCGCCCTCGTGGATACTGTCGGACTATAACATAATGGTCCCTTTATCGATCGGGCGGCGTTTCACGTGACGTCCGGACGCACGTGACGATAAAGAGCGGTACCTACCTGAGTGAAGAAGTAGTAGTAGACCTTCATGCCACGATCGGCGAACAATTGGGCGAAGTGGATCGACGGACAGATGAAGAAGTAGTCGCCGACAACGTCCGCGACCATTTTTTGGTAGATGTAGCCATCGTAAGCATCCTCCCAGTCCGTGTACTGTAACATAAATGGAAATTGTTCTTTTTTCTTTTCCATCGAGAAGGATAATTTTCAGTGACATTGTATTTTCAGTAGGACTTTGTTATTATTATTTGTTACCTTGTCAATTATTAATATTGCTATTATATACTAATATGAATGGTATATTGGTATTAATATATTAATGTAATAATTATATATTAATACGTTAATAAATATATTAATGTATTAATATATAAATAAATTAATATATTAATAGTAGAGTATTATAATTGTAGTGTTGTAATATTTGTATCATATATTAATGTAATTAATATAATTGTATTATATATATATAAATAATTATATTTTTTCATTTAATTATTATGCCGCCGAATCGGAAAGGACAAGAGAAAATAAGAAAAATGACTCGTTATCGACAAATGTGAAAATGAGATTTCGTCGTTATCGACGGAGTAAAATAGAAGTTTTTTTTTTGTATTTTTTCTGAACGAAGGAGGAGGATTTTTTTGGACCGGAGGTGGAAACAGCCAGTGGCTGAGTAACCGGTACGAGGCCCCCGGAACGACCATCGATCAGCATTTTCGTGAATAATGGAACACCGTTAATTGACGACCGCAGACTTAAGGCGAATGATATTCAACGGAGCAAGATGGAGGAGCCTAGAGGGAGAGGGGGAGCCGAGGAGCCGCTAAACGAATCGACACTGCCTGGGACAGAGAGCCAGGCAGACTCTCGAGAGATCCTTTCGCATTGTCAGGGGACACCTGGTGAAACAGCTCCTCCCTTCGTTTCTCCTTTCTTCCTCTTCTTCGGTGATCGATTGCGAATAACTTGCAAATAACTCTAGTCTGGATCCGATTAGCGAAACGTTTCTCTCGACGAAGGTGGAAGGCAAAGTAGAAGGCGAGTAATTTTTTTTTGAACGAAACTGAAAATTTGATTTCGGCTGCAATTATTTTTCTTTTTTTTTTTTTTTGATAATGTTTCATTACGGGAGTATGTTGGTATTAAGTATGGTTGTATCGTTGAAAATGTGTGAATATTAAAGTGTGATACTAGTTTCGATAATTGTGTCGAAAATTAGAATATAAAAGTAGAAGTTGAAATTGAGATGTGATATTATTATTGTGTGATTTTGTACTATTATGAAATTATTGAAAATAATATAAATATGAACGTAATAATTAACATACAAATATATTAAATTAAAATATATATTAAATATATGTTGATATAGTATAACATAAATATAAAATATAAAATTATCTAAAATATATAATTAATATATAATAATCCATCCCTATAGAATAATTGTTCTAAGGATTTCTTCTTTGAAACTGTTGAGAATATATTAATCTCAAAATTGAAAATAAAGTATACTATTAATTTTGATAATAAGAATACTTCAGACTCATTGAAGATTAGAATGTAATACTAGTGAATATAGAAATTGAAATTACAATACAATCATTTTCGATAATTGTCTAATTTAGAATTGAAAATAAAAATACAATGCTATTGGATATAAAAATATTAAAATACACAACATTGACGTAATAATATAAATTACGTAAAGAACATAATGTAACATATAATGTAGAAAATAAATATAACATTGATGATATATATTAATCTTATATATTTAATATATATTAATATACTAATATATATAATATATTATATATATCAATATATTAATATATTATATATATCAATATATTAATATATTATATATATCAATATATCAATATATCAATATATTAATATATTAATATATATTAGTATATATTATATATAAAACATATATTAATCTACATGTTCATGTCAATATGTCAATATACAATGCAACATAAATATAAAATAAATTGTCAATAATTGAAGTATTTAGGTGACTGAATCATTGAAAAGTTATCACAATCAATCGAGTCAATTCTTCTTTCAGCAGACAATCCTTTGAACTGATTATTGCATTTCACACGAAACCATAAAGCATGCCAATGCACCTCAGCACACGAGCATGATCGTATTTTACAATTAAATTAACCAGACACGCCAGTTTTCTCAATTAATCACTCGGATTATTTTACGAAATCACGGACCATCGAGACGAAAAACACTGCGAGAACCAATCTGACGAGCGATTTACAATCGATCTACAACCTGCTTGTTCGTGTCAGTCGATCAGCGTCGCAGTTTCATATTTTAATTAACGAGCTCGTTACATCGTTGCAGTTACCTTTCAAACAGCAGGTTACACGCCGCTGCCAACGCAGCCAGAGAGCGTAGGCGAAAATTAACGGTTTCGCGGGAGGACAGGGCCACCAGGCAATATGATAGCGTTGTCTAGTTGGAGTTTCTGGCTTCTCTGGGGGCTTTAATCAAACTTCCAGCCGCGTAATCTGCGAGCGGCGTGCTTCTTACCCGAGCTGACGAGGAACGTGTCGGTGACAAATTGCCACGCGAGCGAAGAACCAGCGAGCACTCGCTGATCGAACCGTGTCTGATGGACCGAGATCTCGACAATCTCAACTAGGCCCTGCTTGCCCAGTGAAATTAACAGCGTAGGAAAGAAATATTTAGGAAAATTTTGAAAATATTCTGAAATTCTTAAAATATTTAATTTAGCCAAATTTTAGTGGTTTGTTATAGTTTAATAAATAGGTTAGATTAATATTTAACCTTTTGATCTCCTCTCTTTCGTCTTCTCGTGAGAGTCTTCGAAAATATGTCTAACGAGAAATCTATGCAGAAATTCGTTCGATTCTTTTTTCTTTTTTTTTCAAGACGTTCTTATGATCTTTTGAATCTCGTACATTTGTTGATACTTCGTCGATAGATTGTTTCATTATATCACTCGATTGGCGTTGTCGAATTGTACACCAATAAATCATTGGTTTTTTTGGATGAAATTTGGCATAAATGTAGTTTTCGAAGAAATATTTGACACATACTTTCTCTCTCTCTCTCTCTTTTTTTTTTATAAACGATCGTTAAATGTTGAAGGGGTGAAAACTAACCTCAAAGTCGAAGCTCCGAAATATATTTCGTCAAGTGTAATCGTAAAAAATATATTTCATCAGTTTCTTGTGTAAACTGATCGTTGTTTTTTCGAAACACCAACAATACCATTTAGCGAAAAAACCATTTGCTTAAACAATATATTAAGAAACCGTACTTTTTATAATTTTTTGATAGTTTTTTTAGGTTAGGTTCCAAATAAATGTTTATTGTAATATATTTTCTTAAATATCTGTCTATTAAAACTGTATATATTCGAACAATTAAATTACGGATAAAGTGGAATCTTGGTTTTTGCAAAAAAAATCATTGATTTGAAATCAGATGATTTTTGATTGAAAAGACGGTCATCGATCCTTCTCAACGGTCATTCAGAATATTGATTAAATAAATAAAGAGCATCGTTTCTGGAACATCCGGGAATATTTCGTATCGTATATAACTAGACAGTGACATTTTAAGTTTTAACAGACTGCGAGAGTGAGAGAAGGGCTTCTATTCTAGATTCATTCGAATTTTACATTACTTGGCAGGAAGATAATAATTTTAGGCTGACACCTTAGTCGAGCAAATCTATACAATATTTTTTTTTCCACAAAATTATAACATTTTTTTTAAATAAACTTACACACGTGTGTACTATGTATTAAAAATGCATTTTCGAATAGTGACATTTTATGTAACGAGTAATAATATCTTCATTTTCCAACGAATATTACGTGTAACAATTTTCTAGTAAATTTCTGGTTGATAAATGTTGATTATAAATAATTATAAAATGAATGAAATAGACATGCGTGTGAATTTATTGTATATCAAAAACAAATTTTGTTACTTAGTTAAGTATACCACATTCACCATATTGTACCATAATGTGCCATTATATTCATTCATATTTTACGATTAATACACGGTAATGGTTGCAAAAATATGAAAATAAACATCAATATATATTCATTCCAATTTTATAATTAATGTATGCTTGTTGTAAATGATATTCCCTGGTAATAATTTATTTACAGTTGACGTGATTACTACACAACCGCGTAAACTTTGTTTCGTTGCGTGGCAAACATTGTGACACACATCACGTTTCGTCAATGTATGAATTCGCGAAATCGCATCACGGCCTAGAATGATCTGTATCCGGAACTTTCATTAACCCAGGCCTGTAGTAATCGTTCGGAAAATGATAGTGGCAGGCCCTGTATCTCATTTGCATCNACACACATCACGTTTCGTCAATGTATGAATTCGCGAAATCGCATCACGGCCTAGAATGATCTGTATCCGGAACTTTCATTAACCCAGGCCTGTAGTAATCGTTCGGAAAATGATAGTGGCAGGCCCTGTGTCTCATTTGCATCTGNGTGGCAGGCCCTGTATCTCATTTGCATCTTTTAATCGGCGACCGCCGCCTCGCGCGAAAGGCATATAGTTATATAGACTATGCTAATTGAACGAGATTTCCCATTAAAATGTATGACCAACGAGAGATCTGTGTCCAGCTCTCTCTCTCTCTCTCTCTGTGATCTCTAACGTTGAAAAAATTAAAACAACAGAAGAATGAAGAGAGAGAGAGAGAGAGAGGAAGCAACGTGACCAAGGAACGTATTACAAGCCGGTGTGGCTTTCTCAAAGGGAGAACGTGCGCAAGGATGTTTGCAGGCTCTGCTCAACGCTCGCCGAGGGAAAATGCTCGAGTTACGCGGACCGACCGCGGCCAGAAGCTAATTACAAGCGCGAGCTGAGGCCCCGGGAACAGGGTTTCTTTGGTCGCCCGGAACCGTGGAGAAGGGGAGGCAGAGGAAAAGGCATTTCCACCAGCACGGAGAGTTTCATTTCATTAAACTTGGCTGGAACCTTGGCCTGAGCAATCTTTCAGCAATCAAAGTTACGTTCCGGGCTCATTGACTGCGAGGCTAGATACTAGCTTCTTTGCTCGCGACTATGTTACCTCGGCCAGTGTTTAATTTCTTGTTTGTTTGCCCGATGTTAGGATATTGTCTCTCGCAGTAATTTCGGGCCAATTTCCAAGCGATCTTCACACGGCCGATTTATTTTTGTACGCCATTTTGTTAATACTATTGTACTCAATGTTATGATACAACGTTAACAAATATTGAGAATGATAAATTGACAATGAATTATTACAATCACGACGTTATACGATAATTCAATAATATCATGATCGGCGATGAAAGATTAGAAGTAAATGAAAAATTTTATATACATAATATAATAGAATATATTATGCACGTGAAATAAATAATATATCTGTGTATTATATATATATAATATATTTCAATTGTATAATTATATATACTGTGTATATAATTCATAATTATGTAATATGAATTATATATTATATAAAATGTATATGTGTTACGCAATAATATAGTGAGAGAATTATATTTTACAATTGCTATACTATTCATTGAAGTCTTCAATAAGAAGAAGTATATCTCTGTTTACTAAATTTACTTGCTCCGATACTAAAATAAATTACACAAGAGTACTTGATATAAAAATAAAAAGGAGAAACATTTTGTATATAATACAATTATAATTCTTGTCCATTATATTATTACACAATTATATGATTTACTTCAGTTAGAGTATTCTAATATGTAGTATTTCACTTTATTAGAATATAATTAATGTAATAAAATAAAATATAAATATAATTAATATTATAACACATGTAATTACTGAATTTATATATCTAAATATATCTAAATATATNAATTTTTGTATTACATAATTTTTCATTAGACGCGAATTTAAAAGTTTTTGTCTAATATATTTATTTTTATACGATTTTATACGAAAAAACCCCGAAAAAAAATATTAATAATATTAATTCTCTCTTGCTCATCTCTTCCAGTCGTAAATATTTCGTTTAATAAAAAAATTCTCTACACACACAGACACACAGTGAAAATTCTTTCAGCTCTTAATAGGTTAAATTTCACCAGAATGGCCCTCGAGAGCTGTTTAACAGTTTTCTGAGAGAGAGGTGGAAGGACTGAAAACAGGAGGGCGAAAGTTTAACGAGAATATATACCTGGAAAGTAATGGCTTCTCGCTCAATCTGAGACATGTTCTTGAAGATGGTGTTGATGATGCCGAGAAACCTTTCTCGTTCCAGAAGGACTGAAAACAGGAGGGCGAAAGTTTAACGAGAATATATACCTGGAAAGTAATGGCTTCTCGCTCAATCTGAGACATGTTCTTGAAGATGGTGTTGATGATGCCGAGAAACCTTTCTCGTTCCAGAAAACTCGCTTGATCCTTCTCGAAGATGTCATTGAAGTCGTATAGGATGAAATATGTCCCTGAAATCAGAAAGTATTCAAGTTAGCAAAATATCAGAAGTAAATTCCTTTTATTTGTCATGTGTTCTTACAGTTGAACAAGGATTTTTTTTTAACATTTTAATATAATGATATAACTGTAATGATAACGATATAGAATGATATAGAATTATTATATCATATATTATATAATATATATTAATATTTAAAATATTATATATTATATTTTCTATTATTATATAATTCTAATATAATTCTATTTTATTATCGTTCGTCATAAAATATTCATTATTTTAAATACAAAAAACACTCGATAACGATATTTCGTACACAAATAAATATATCAATTTTAATAGTAGAATCATATAGAAGTGATAGTCGTCAGAGTGGCCAACAAAAATTTTCTACTTTAGAATAACTTGAATAATTCTCTGTAAAATCGCAGATATAAATTAAAACTATCTTCCATCATCAATTTTAATAGTAGAATCATATAGAAGTGATAGTCGTCAGAGTGGCCAACAAAAATTTTCTACTTTAGAATAACTTGAATAATTCTCTGTAAAATCGCAGATATAAATTAAAACTATCTTCCATCTTTATTCTTTAAATCCAAGTTTCAAGTTCCAATTCAAAAGATACTCTGCTCTGTCAATTTCAAGAATACAACGAAAGTTTAGATAACCTCATATATGTAAGAAAACGAGGGGCTGTAAAGTCTAATCAATTATTCTTTAAATCCAAGTTTCAAGTTCCAATTCAAAAGATACTCTGCTCTGTCAATTTCAAGAATACAACGAAAGTTTAGATAACCTCATATATGTAAGAAAACGAGGGGCTGTAAAGTCTAATCAACCCTTGAATGGATAAGTTTTTACACAGATTCGCAATTCGAGGGTTAAACATTCTACGTCCGATGGCATTATCACGTTACGTAAGAAAATTCCGATTATACTCGAGGGATCAGCAACTTATGGCGCCAATGAATCATCCCTTATCGCTCACGACAGGGCAGGAAAAAGAAAAAGAGTATTACAGTTCGCGTCTCAAAGATTTCCCCCTGCCTTTATGCAAAAACCATGCCCGAGGTGAGACTGCCTTTCAGGTCGCGGTGCAAAGAATTGCATTCGAAGCGTCGAACACGTAGCCAAGACGTGACAGATCTGCTGTTGAACCGATACCACCGACCTGTCACGATATTTTGCTTTGTAAATGCTCGACGGTGGTCGAAAATCCGTGTTTCATCGGTGTCTCAGAGGTGAAAGATGAAATATGAGCGCTGCGGTGATCGACACAGATCGCGACATCTCTCTCGAATACCCGCGTTGTCCGAGAATCCATTGACCCGTACCACTTACGTTTCATATTATAACATTTTTTTTTTCAGTTGGACTCTCTCGTTGTTCGCGCGTCTTCCAATTTACAATTGATTGACAGTGATTCGACGAACTTAATTGCTTATTTGCGCGTCGTCTGACAAACCATCGATCTACNCGTGAATTTCAAGTTTAGATTACTAAAAAATTTTTCCTGCTTAATATTCACAAAGAATTTAAATAATTATTGTTTAAAGACACAAGTTTGAAACTACAACATTTTCAACGTTAACCGATTGATTTGTTAATTTTATATTGAACGAAGAACCTTTAATAAATTAATTTAATCCGAACGTAGAATTTCAAGAGGCAAGTTGCAAATGAATACTTTTACTTAAAACCGATTTTAGAAGAATCTTGAAAATGCAAGGTTCCAAAAAATTTCAAATAGATGCTCAAGATAAATTTAAAAACTCACTAAATTTAAAAACATACAATTTTTAATTATTCCTATCTTAAGATATAAATCCTTGTTTAGAAGAATCTTGAAAATGCAAGGTTCCAAAAAATTTCAAATAGATGCTCAAGATAAATTTAAAAACTCACTAAATTTAAAAACATACAATTTTTAATTATTCCTATCTTAAGATATAAATCCTTGAAATAATTAATTTTCCAATTTCACTTTTCCACTTCCATTCAAATTTCCGGAGCTCCGTACAATTTTAGAACGTAAGTTTCGAACTGGAACCGCCACTTTCAATTACTTCGATTACTTAAAAAATTCATTAAAATTTAACAAAAGTTCCCAAAAAGTCGGAATAAAAATTTCACACGTAAGCTTCGAGATAGAATCACTAAAAATTTCAAGATATCCGTATCTCTTTAAATACAAGGAATCAACAGAAATTAATCTAAATTCTACTCCATTCCTTCTTAAATCTGTTGAACTGAATGTTCCCGCTTTAAAATATAAGTTTCAAATAATCAAAGGATATTTTCGCTTAAGATTTCGTTAAAAAAGGTTCCAAAAGAGGAAAACAAAAATTGATAAAAACTCCATTTCACGATCAAGTTTCATTCAACAAATTAAACTTACTAAAGAGGGAGAGAGAGAGGATCCAAAACAAAAATTGCAAGTTACTGAGATACAAAATTGTCGGCTAATTCCAAATAATCTTTCGAATTATTCGCTGTGATTCGTTTAACAAAAATCCATCCCAACAATCCAGACAAAATTCAGACGAAAATTGATACATCGTTGACCGGGCTAATGAGGATAGAAACAGTGACACCAGAGATATAATGATCGGGACCAGTCGCCTCTAATTACTTGGCGTGCGGCACTTTCCTCATAATTTCGTTTCGGTTAATGCCAGGCAAAGGGCGATGCATTATTCGGTTAATAGTGATGGTATGCGAATTTGCGCACGGTATTATAATCCTACAGCTCGCCGATGTAATTATCGACTATGGGAACGTAGCGTCGTTTGATCTCGTTAACGCGACACGCCGGTTCATTTCCAAGAAACAACCATCAAGAATCCATCCTCGTCGTCCCCGCAATTTCAACAAGTTGCAAACGTACGTGATTAAATTGATTGATTTAAAATAATTAAATAATAATCTCTTTTTAATTCTGTTGCATTCGAAAGTTACTCTGACTGTCTTCAAATCTTCTTACTCTGAAAGAAAAGATTTTCCGATTTTCATGAATTTTCGTAGTGAGTAATAAATGTTAGAAAATGAACGTGAATACATAATTTCTTTTTTTATTTCACAGTTGAGAATGAAAATTCAATCACCGTGGCAGACACACACATACACACGTGCACTCCAAAGTTATTCTGATAAACTTCAAATCTTCTTACTCTGAAAGAAGAGATTTTCCGATTTTCATGAATTTTCGTAGTGAGTAATAAATGAACGCATAGTTCTTTTTTTATTTCACAATTGAGAATGAAAATTCAATCACCGTGGCAGACACACATACGTGCACTCCAAATATTGATATTTTCGATCAATACAATCGCGCCGGAGGCAAAAGATCAAACAGGCTCGAGGAATCTAGGCTTCTAGGTTCCAGATGAAACCCACCAAATACAATACTGGCTATTACATCTCCGATTCAAATGTCATACTTTGACCTAACACGCCAAGCCGACTTGCACTGTGCCAACGGAGAAATCTTCATTTTCCAGTTTAAATTTAACATTTCGCGATTCTGAAGAACCGAATCCTCGACTCCGATGCGGGATTCGAATTGATCGAACACCGCGACTTGATTACAGCATGTAAGCAGGCAAGTCTTAATCTTCCCGCGTAGACCTGACAAGCTAACTTGATCGAATCAATCTAATCCTTCGTCTAATTCTAGCTTACGTCAAGTTGCACCAAGACGGTAATCGAATTGCAATCTGAGGGGAGGAAATTAGGTCTCGTATATTTATTTCACACGTGTGTGATGGTGATATTATAATCAATTTGAAAAATATTAAATAATATTAAAAATAATATTTATATCAACATTAATTTTTTTCTATTAATATTTGTATTAAGAGGAAAATTAGAAATTTAAAAATATCTCGTACGATATTCATACAATAATAATTAAAATGACAAGTATTTAATAAGTGCATTTATGTAAAATATTACTAGTATATTATATATATTATATAACATATATAATATGTACTAACAATATTAATAACGTCAATGCAAACAATATTTTACCAACAATACAACACCAACTTTCCAAAATCTGCAATCCACACACCACTTCGACCTGCGCCGAAGGAGTTTGAGCTCCGTTCACAAAGGGGGGGAGTAAGCGAGCGGAGCAACAGCGAGTACAAATAACTGCGGTGAACAGGAAATTGAAAATGGGATTTGTTTAATTAATCTTCCGCCATCCGGGAAATTAAGGGGACGGTGGGACATGGTGGAGTACTACGATGTGTTTTCGCGGGTGGAAATTCCGTTTTCACCGGCGCGCGACTCGCGCCCAACTTTGAAAGATCCAAGCCGGCCAGATTCAAATTCTTCGCGCGTCGCACCCCTCCGCCCCCGTTTTCCAGCTTCTTAACTAACTTTCCCCGCGACGTCGTCTGAATTTTGATGCGACACGGCGTACACCGTGCATCTCCGCCCAGAAGTCTTTCTTTTTTTTTCACCCCCTTCCTTTTCCTCTGCTCGATCTTCCTGATTACTGATTCGATTACTTTGAATTATTATCTGATTATTGATTCGATTATGTTGTATTATTATTTGATTACTGGTTCGAATTATTGTTCATTGTTATATTTTACTGTATTTTATTACGATATAATAATATATATAATATATATATTATTATATCGTTATATATATTATATATATATTATATATATTATATCTTATATTATATATTATATAAATTATATATTATTATATTAATATTAATATATATATTATATAATAATATATATATTATATATTATTATATATAATATATATATTATATATATTGCGTAAATATTGCATTTTCTTTATAACAAGTTACATTATATTAACATTGTTATATCATATTGTTGATATATGATATCATGCTCGATATATGATATATGATATCATGATATTACTATAATATTTTTGTTAGTGTTAGCACTGTTAGATTAATTTATTAATATGTGATTAATATATAACGAAACTTTGACAATTGTAGTTTCTTTACCAATCTTTTGATATATACATATATATAGGGTAAATATTGCATTTTCTTTATAAGTTACATTATATTAACACTGTTATATCATATTGTTGATATATGATATCATGCTCGATATATGATATATGATATCATGATATTACTATAATATTTTAGTGTTAGCACTGTTAGATTAATATATTAATATGTAATTAATATATAACGAAACTTTGACAATTGTAGTTTCTTTACCAATCTTTTGATCTAACATTGTTTGTCTTGAAGGTAAAGATCTTATAAAAATCATTCTTCATTGATATATGAAATTATTGTTAATATAATCTACATTTGATTGATGCATGTAAGAATAATGAAATATTAATAACACGTTCTTTATATGATATCGAAACAATTTCTACATTTATTCTATTTTTCTAACAATTCAACTGGATATCATATTACATTGTTAATATATAATATTATTGCATAATGTGTAATATATTAATATATTGAATTAGTATATAAATGTGCAATTATATATCATTATAAATATTGATTCATATTAATATATAACAAAGATTAACACACTAATATATTATAATATATTATAATATAATATTATATTATATTATAACATATTATATTATAACAATTATTGTAATATAATATTATATTATAATATATATTATATTAAATTACTAAATTATTGTGACATAACAATTTTTATTAAATTCATTTATAAATGAATGTTACAATAAAACGTAGTTTGTTTACGAATCTTGTAATTCAATTTTGTACATCCTAAAGTTATGGATTTCATGAAAATTATTCTTCGTTGTGTAATATGATATATCACATTACATTGTTATATACGTTAGACGTGTTCTTTAAAATATCATGTGCTATTTCTACACGATTCATGTTTTTCCCGTCAGTTGGAATTTTTGAAAATCCAAGGAAATCTAAGAAGTTCTTATTTAATTATCTAAGAAATTCTTGAAACACAGCAAACGTTTGCAAAAACGTTTTTATCCTATAATTGACGTTTACTTTTTAATGCTCAACTTCTCAGTTATGCTCTTCACTGTCGTAAGATTCAAACAATGTTGAAACGAATGAATAGAAACGTTCGATCTTTTTCCTTTTTCTTCGGGCTGGCCGAGTGATTCGTTGAAATCGCCGGCAACCAGCAAGAAAATAGATGGATAATTCAACGTGACGGCGGATTTATTCGAAATCGCTCGCGCTGGAAATTTGGCGGAATGGTGGAAAGCGAAAGTCTTCACCCTTGACCCGACCCGCGCAGCTACAGAATTTTCCGCGTTTCTCCGATTTGCATAAAAGAAAAAAATTTTAAAAAAAAACCAAAAGTAGAAAAAGCGAGAGAAATTCAAATGAATTCCTCTATTTTTCTGTTCTGGAAAAAGAAGCCAGTTCCAGTCGTTACCGCCTCTATTTACATTCTATTCTGTATGCAGAATGGGCCAGAAAGTTGTTTGTTTAAAAAAAAGAAAGGAAAAGCAATCCTCCGCTCATTTTTCTCTTCCTATTGTCACTGCCGCGTGAAAAGCCAAGGGGAATCATTTCGGATCAATTGGTCTGGAATTTCGAGAAGGACGTCGTCTCTGGATACATTTGAAAGTGAAATTTTGATCCTAATTTTCATGGAATTGTTCGTTCGTATTTTTTAAGAGTAGAAAAAAACTTGACAGAGATATTATAGAGTTCTTTCTGTCTTTTTCAGAGATTCTTTTCACACGAAATTCCATTTTGAATTATTATCAAAATTCCAATTATTATAATGTATGGAATTATTATTAAAATTCTGTTTAAAACTTCCTCTACAGGTGAATAAAAATTCACAATATATTTGAGATGTGAATGTTTAAAAAGTCAGAGAATCGAATTTTGACTCGTCAGATTTCATACGTTTTGATCATTTAGTATATCCTCGTAAATATACCTATGATCATATAATTATTTCTCAATATAATTATATTGTTGCAGGATATTCATTATTATTTTAATAAATTTTGTTGCACGTACTGACGTACCTAATAATGTACGAAAGTAATTCAATAATTATAATACAAATACAAAATATGAAATACGCAATCATAATATGAATCACTGAAGAATATAATTATAATACTATTTATAATTACAAAATCAATATTATATTACAATTTTATATTTCATACTTTGCACGATATAATAACGAGAATGATTCAATAATGGCACAATTATAATTTTATTACTTTCATGATATAATATATTCAATAATATTATAATATATATAATATATTCAATAATATTATAATATTTATAATAAAATAATAATTGTATTAACGTATAATATTGTATTATTATTCATAAGTAATAAGTAATCATAACGTGTATATTAATATATGATATATCGTGTATATTAATATACGGTATTGTATATTAATATATTTGTATATTAATATAATATATGATATTGTATATTAATACATGATGTATCGTGTATATTAATATATGATATTCTGCACGTTTAATAGAATAATATACAAAATTTACTGAAATTCAGCATCGTATACAACACTGAATATAAAAGAAATAAAATTCAAGGCTCCACTGGTGACTTTGATCCAGCTGAACCGAATTAAATTCGAGCATCTCTGAAACTGATCAGGACTGCCTCCCTGCTGAAGGTGTCGTTCTGTCACACCAACGTGAATTGTTATACTGAGTCAGGGGTAATGGACGTAACGTGGCGCGATTTCAACGATCCAACGGTTCGCTATCCTGGCGAAGATAAATGTTCAACCGAGCCGAAGGGCACGCTCGTGAAATTGCCATGTTCAATCCGTTCGCGAAGATACCACCGGTTAAGCGGTTCGGCATTACAGGTTGCGACACTCAATTGTCAGTCGCAACGTGAATTTGCACAGGTGTCAGACGCAAGATATCATATCGGACCGTGCGCTCTGAATGGGTCAAATTGCTGATGCAGGCGCTGCGCGTATATCGCGACGTGCGTCAGATCGACTAGCTCTCTCTCCAGGGCTACGTGAAATGAATTCGCTGCTATTTCTCTGATCATCTACGCGCCCAGACGCGAGGTATTTTACGCAGAACGCCTTTTACGTACCTTATGCAGAACATACGCGTATTGTACGTGTAGTTTATCAATCGGTGGGCCACGAAAGTCGTATTCGAACTGCTATGTATCGTATATATTCATATACAGAGTGATTCAAATTACGCGTCTAATGAAGAATTGTTTAACACGAAATTAACGTTGTATGATTCCGAGGGGGACAAAATATAGGTCAATTTTTTTGTGAGTTTCCCAAGGTCCTATATCCTTTTCATAAATAAAGAAAGAATATTAAATTCCTGTTTGCATTATGTTTGTTGTGTGAAATACACATTAATCTATCAATCTTTTCTATTGTACAGAAAACTGGATCACGAACAATTTTATGTGTGTGTATGTATTTATATGTCTATGTATTATTAGTCTATCAATTCTTTCATTACTCAGTATTAAAACACTTGTATTTTTATATATATATATATATATATATATATATATATATATATATATATATATATATATATGTATATTATTAATCTATTTTTTATTGTATATTGTACATTCATCATGAAAGTATTCGAACACTTATACGTTCATATTATATTATGATTTGTATACAACATATATATAAAACACACTTCTATTGTGTACAATGGATCATGAAAATATTCGAGCACGGATACACAAACACGCTTGAATGCTCAAAAGATCAGAGTATGAAAAGGCACGTCTGACTCGTCATAATCGAGCGAGATAGGACTGCGTGGAAAATTCGTCAGAATCAAATTTCTCCTCGATCGGCTCAATTAATCATTAAAACGGCTGAAAGAAGTCTGCTTTTCTTTCCAATCTTCCACGCGATCGCATGATCTTTTTCATTCAGCTTCACCAACAGTGTGCCAACAGGTTTCCCATTCCATCGAGGGGATGGAAATATATTCCGGGAGCAGCTTGGGATCGTCGCGAATAACGCGGTGATTTACGATCCGGCGAGCAGTCATCGGGAGGGAAAAAAGGCGGGAAGGGAGGGAACAGTTCGATTTAAAAGCGGGAATCTGGAGCTCGAAATGAAACTGGTGGAGAGCTACTTAATTATCTCGGCCCGCTGAAGCAAGAAACTGCTTTTTGCATTTAATGGACAAAATGCCTCTCAAAAATCGACGTGCCATTTTTTGCGTGATTTTTAACTCCCCGCGATCGGAGACACCCAATATTTCCCGCGTTTCAAAACGTTCAAAACGTTCTTCTTTCTCTGTTTCTTTTTATCGTCTAAGAAGGAAACATGTAGAAACCATGTTGTATTAATTAAGTTTATAAAGTAATGTTTAATATTTAGTGTAACAAGTGTATGTATGTTAAATATTACTACGTTTTATATTAAACTAATTTTTATATTAAATGTGTAATACTGCTATAAATATTTAATATTTAATATCGTATAATAATAATTTATATTATTGTAATTAATTAGTATCACTGTTATTATATAATAATATAATATAATATAATATGTTATTAGATAATAATATAACGTACATTATAATATATTATAATATTGTAAGATAATATAATATAATATTTTATACAATACAGTGATAGTTAAATATTTCAATGGTAATCTTTTCTTCCGAATAATATTTAAAATATTTTTAAAAGAGAAATGTGTCAAATCGACAGGTGAGGAAGAAGAATGTTGTTTTATGAAACGAATATCAATTATTGCATAATAATATAATATACAGTAATATTTAAATACTACAATTAAATAAATATTACAATAATATTACTGTACAAATATTATTATTTAGCTCACTGTCTATTCAACTATACTATTTTACTCTCCTGAAATTATTATATTTACTGTGTACTGTCGCTATATAAAATATTAACCACGAACGTTTAACAGACAGTGTATTTTTAACACTAGAATTACCAACGACTGATAAAATTTCCACTAAAGAAAATTTCCACTAAATCAAAGAAGTAGAAAAAAACTTCACAATACAATAAAGTATACAAATGAAGTTTATATAAATCTCTAAAAATATTAAATAAAATATTATAATCTTTCGTTAGAAATTTCATCGATGTGAAACAATTGGTGAAATTTTGAGAAAGACGCGTCAACAATTTACACAATGAAATAAAACATGTAATAAATATAACAATAAAATAAAACATATAACATTCGTAATATGTAACACGTGAGTGATCAGTTTCGATCAGTTTTGGCGGCACGTGTTAACACGCGACCTTGAACTAGCACGATGTAAAACCGACTCGTCGAAGGATGATAACGTAGAAACTAGATCGAATCGATGGAACAACGTTGTTCCATCGATGGGGACGGAACGATTTTCTTTTTTCCTTTTTTTTTTTTCCTGTCCCATGTGACAGGTTTTGAAACAGGTTCGTTACGTAAAACAGCGTTGGAGACGCGTCGCAGAATGCTGCGAACAATGCCACCGATCTATTGTCGTGTATGGATAATGCAAATGGCTGTACGTTATATTGGCTCGTAATCTACCTTTCTGGTTAATGAAAAGCTGCCGCCGCGTCCTACCATCACCGTGGAAATGATTTCGCCTTCTTAGAACGCCGCCCACTCTAGCTAATTAACCTTTCGCGATCTAAATGCCTCGGGGACGAGCCCCCGGGGGCTCGATAGGCTCGTTCACGGGACCGATTCAGAAATCTCCAAGTTTACCCCGTTGTTGGAACGTACGAGTCATCGACAGGACTTGAGTAAGGTTCACGTCAAATTATTACACGAAGAAACGAACGCACAAGCTGTTGATTAGTTGACAGTGGTAGAAATTTAGGGAAAGAAAGGCGTCTATCGTGCATAAATAATTGGACAGTGGTGTTTTACAATCGAAAAGTCGATATCTTCTGCTTTCCCTGTTTTCATGGTTTAACAAACACTTCCGTATTGTTAACTCTCCACGATTTATTGCAACTGTGTAAATTTCATCTGAAACTAGGAATGTACTGCGGTGTTTCGTCGAATTGATACAAACTTTTTCAATGTACGTATTTTATCAATTAATTGCGAGAAATTAGCTTTCAACCCCTTTCAATCTGTACAAATCGATACCAGTTATTGTATTCAACTGTATCGTACATACGATTTAGTATATCATATTACATTATTATGTCATATATTATAATATAACGTACCATCACGATATAATATTAATTATACCGTATCGTATCAATGTAATGCGTGCAATATTATAACATTGTACATACGTTGCAAATATCAACAACTGTCTAAACTTATGCACGACAGGCGTCACGTGTTTCATTTATAACGAAACGCGCCAGAGAGAGAGAAATCGACTCACCCTCGTTCTCGTTGTTCCCGATGAGAATCTCCGTGTCCTTGAAGTCGGCCTCCCTCAGGAGATCCAGCGGATGCTTGGGCAGGAAGATTCCATCGATGGTGGGAGCGGACGGGAAGCCTAGGATGCCCCAGTAACTGTTCCACTGCTGAACAGATATAGTCTTCGCATCCACGGACCTCATACAGGCCATCACTCTGGCGGGGTTCTCTTGCAGCATGGTCGAGTTGCAACCACAGTCGTCGACCAGTATCCTGGCCACTTCGTTCGCCTTCTCACCGGTCATGTAGCTCCACGGTGCGTTCAACGTTCCACTCTGCAGGATACCACGGCGTACCAAGCCGCGTGTGACCGGCGAGATCAAGTGCAGGGAGACCGAGCTACCCCCGGCCGACTCGCCGAATATGGTGATCAGCTCGGGATCGCCACCGAACGCGGCGGCGTTGTCCCTCAGCCATCTGAGGGCCAGCGCCTGGTCCCAGAGCCCCATGTTACCAGGTGCTTCCTCGCTGTTGGTGAAATGCTTGTTCAGGTAGAGGAAACCGAAAGCCCCGACTCTGTACTGCATCGAGGCGATGATCACGTTGCTGGTGGCTGCCATGATGTCCGCGTCGTACACGTCCAGCGTGGCGGTGCCGCTCATGAAACCGCCGCCGTAGATCCAAACGAGAAGTGGCAGGCCGTTCTTGTCGCCGTTGTTCGGCGCTTCGGAGCCCTTGTGCCTCAGCCGGAACTTTTCCGGCACCCAGATGTTCAGGTAGAGGCAGTCCTCGGAGATGTTGGTGTTCGGGTTCCACATCTCCTCGCCGGGGAAACCGGGGAAGTACTCGTACCTCTCCTGGTAGCAACTGTTGGGCAACACGGTGGCGTTCAGCACGCCGTGCCACGGCTCGATCGGCAATGGCTTCCTGAAACGAAGGGGACCGATCGGCGGCTTCGCGAACGGGATCCCGTAGAATATGTGCACCTCCTTGTCGAGTATGGTGCGCGAGAATCCACGGACGAGGCCGCTGGTCGTCTCGACCACCAGCGGGTCGTTGTGCACGTTGTTCCTCTGGCCGGTCACGCTGGCCCGGGCGAGACTCGCGCAGACGAGCAACAGGAAGGGAAGAACCGGGCCCGTCATCGTGGTCCAGAGAGGAGTTTCCGCCGGATGCACACCTGCCGAGAGTGAGAGACTCAACAAGTTAGCGAGTGGGGGACCCACCGGTGGAGCCGGCTTTTGCGCGGAATCCTCTCCTCTCTCCAACCACGCCGCGTTTTCCCTGTTCTCTCTCTCTCTCTCTCTCTCTCTCTCTCTCTCTGCGTACCCCCCTTTTTCCCCCTTCGATTCACCGTGACCCTTTTCCCTTCGATACGCACACGCACCAGCGACCAACCTCTATTCACACGCACGCGCGTTTCACTCTCTTCTTTTATTTTCCTTTCTCTCTCTCTCTCTCTCTCTCTCTCTTCGTCCGAGATCTATTTTGTTCTACTACGTAGCACACCTTGCGACGCAAGTAGACGCAGAGCACACGCTCCGTAGACGTTGGTCACACACTGGACTGGAAGGAGGAGGAATTAACTGTGCGCGCGAGCTGCTTTCGGCCGTGATCCGGAAATGGAGAGCCAAGGGCACCACACGACTGCGTCGCGGAACAAGCCGAACAAAGGGACGAGGCGCGCAGACGATGGCGAGAGGCAGAGAGGGGCAGAGACGATATATGCGAAGGGTAGATTTTTCGCGCGGCGGCCGGCGAGCCGCGTTGCACGGGGTCGACTGATGGAGGCAGCGGAGGTGGCACGGAGTCGAGGTGCGCCGTTTGGGCTTCGTAGTGGTGGTGAAGGCGATTTCAGACGGTGTGCTGCTGGTGGTGGTGGTAGGCGGCGGTGGTGGTGGAGTGTTTGGCGCACGCCTCGCGCCCGTACATAGCGATGGCCATTCGATTCCCTTCCTGGTAAGTTCTCTCTTCTCTCTCCCCTCTCTCTCTCTCTGCCAGCGATTTCATCGTCCGGGAAGATTCCGGTGCCTGGAACACGCGCCTACGTTCGATAACGAAGTTCTAATTCCGTGGATATTTGAACTTTACTTTCGAACTTTATTTCGAGAATCCTTCGTCCGGAATTCAACCTGGCGATTGGATGATGGAGAGAGAAGATCGCGAGCTTGTAACATCAGGGATTGAAGAAGTCTGTTGAGAAAATTTACAATTTCAAAACAGGTTGGTTTTCGGAATTTTTGAATTTATACCGACACTTTCAATGACTGTGAATGATGGGAAAAAGATTATGGACTTGGAACACACATCTGCGTCTATTGAAAATGTTATAATCTCGTGGGCTTTTGAATTCTGTTTTCGAGTCTTTCGCTTTCGAATTTATAGTGATTTGTAAGAAATTGAAATGGTGATAAACGATGCATTTTATTTGTTGCATAAATATCTGAATTTTTTACTTTATCTATTATTATTAATAACTGAATTATTTGTTTCTTATTTTGATTTTTGGCATATATTTCTTTGACCAGAAACTATCCTAATGATAATTTAGTAATCTTCACTATTTATCTTTTGAACTATTAACTAGAAGAGAAATTGAAATGGTGATAAACAATGGATTTTATTTGTTGCATAAATATCTGAATTTTTTACTTTATCTATTATTATTAATAACTGAATTATTTGTTTCTTATTTTGATTTTTGGCATATATTTCTTTGACCAGAAACTATCCTAATGATAATTTAGTAATCTTCACTATTTATCTTTTGAACTATTAACTAGAAGCAATTTAGTAACCTTCGGTATTATCATACAAATATCTTCCGACACACTTATTTCTTATTTTAACTTATTAACGTGTATCTTCTAGTAATAATCTAGTAAATATTCTGTAAATAATATTCGTTCAATTTTCTTGTTTGCCAGATTCTTCTTTCTCTATTTTCTTCTCTGCGTATATGTATCTATCACTTTCAATTATATCCTCCAATAACATATACAATATAATTATTGCAACACTATATTATTATTGGTCACGATATTTTTATTTACCCATCACTCAGCCATCACTGTGCAACTGCGGTCGCTCGAGCAAATCAGACGCGGTGAAGAACGAGAGGCACGTTAAAATCAGAAGCATCCACTTGGACACGGATGCAGCTACGGCTGGATTAAAATTCAAAGGAGGATAAATTCGCGACGGAGGAGGAGACGAAAGACGAAGCGCGGCTGGGATTTGCTTCTTTCCAGAACGTTTCAAGCGTTCTTAAATTATTTCTCTTTTCGCCGTGGATGATACACCCGATAATACATCCTCGCAATAATTCACTGTAACCGCCAGAGACGAGAGTTATAAATCTGCAGGCATCGCGCAGTACCTTTCAACACGCTCTACATACTTTTTAAGTATTTCCGCAAAGAAAGAGACAGAGAGAGAGAGAGACAGAGAGAAAAAAAAACGAAAACAAAAGAAAGAAGGAAATTAATTGCTCGCCAAGTTTTGCTTCCGAAAAAAAAGACAAAAAGAAGAAGAGACAGAGAGAGACAAGGTAAAAAGCCGGAACAACACATCTACGGAGCCTAAGATTTTCACCCTTAGGTGGTGAAACGATTCCATTCCGAGGCAATATGGTCCTCATTCCATCTTTCTCAGACTTTTTCTTCGCCCTGCGCAGGGAAACATGAATCCACACGTCCCTCGTCACATTCGTCGGATAGGGAGCCTGTTAAAATAATTCGAGTGTTGGTACACTCTCCACGATACACAATCTGCATTATACATTTGTTACAATTCATTATTTGTAATTTATTGATCAATCAATTATTTGTAATTCAATCTACTGTAATCCACTACTGGTATCCATGTATATCGTTTCCACCTGTAACGAGAAACGAAAGCTTCGTACAACCTCTTTTTCATTTCATTTTTCATCACAGTATAATAGCTAGACCGCATTCGTACACAGTTAATTAAAAAAGCTAAATCCAAGCAGAAATTATTGGTTTCTTTTTTTTTATTGCAATACGTATATTGACGAGTATTATATTTTGGATATTTTATCTATTATAATGTAAATTATAGTGTAAAAAAGTAGCATTATTTATCACGTATTGTAATATTTCATGATTTATTACATCGTTTATTACAAGTGGCTCAACAAAAATTTGCTCACCTAGAGAAAAAGGATTAAATGGAATTCGACGAGACCGAATTTCAGCAAGAATAGAGGGGAGGAAGAAGAGTATAAAATACTTACACACATATCTGTACAACTTTGAACATCAACCGAGCATTTTACACCCTCCATTGAATTCCATGAAGCATGAAAAGTTCCACGCGCGACGTAGAATAATTTCGATGAAACGTTTCGACGATCATCCGCTCAAGACTTTTTCCACCGTAGAAAAACACGGGGGGGGAGGCTCCCCGATGTGTGAAAACGCGTTACGTGACAAAGGGGGATTCGCGCTTTACTCACTCAGCTAAGCCGTCCGCGTTGGACGCAAAGACATCCGGAATGCGTGATGTTATTAGTAGGAAGACCGGTCCAAACGCAGACTGAATACCTAACGACGCATCCACGATTGCAATCGCGATCCCCTACCGATGGATGGAGATCCCCCTCTCACGAGCCAGACAATATCCCCCCCTCCCGTTCCTTCTCTTGTTCCTTCAAAGCTGCATCAAATTTTCTTCAGCTGAATTTGAAAATACGACAATGTTCTCTATTTTGTATTTTCATGATAATTTCATTTGTTCATTTAGCAGAGAATTTTTGAAAAACGCATGACATGGATAAGTTAGACTGTTTTCTACTAACATTTAGCCACGCGAGATTTTTTATCGAAATTCCATTTTTTTTTATAGAGGAAACTATGAATGAACAATTCGCACCGGATTGCATCGAAATCATTCAATTCATTTAACTTGTATTCTCTTTCAATCAATTTACGTTGCCGTTATTTCATATCAATAATATTATATCGAGTCAGTTTATACCAGTAATATCTAGTTTACACTGCAAGGAGTAGATATTAAAATAATTAATTAATGCGACAGATGTACATACTAAAATATGAAATAAACTAGAATTATAGAATCAATGTAAATTGAGTGAAAGGAAAAATACAAATTAAATGAACTAAATAATAGAACATTATAACAGAATATTATATTAATATATGAATACATTTTCTCATTCTATATAAAATCAAATTCTTCGTCGTATAAAAACTATAATTCATCCAACAAGTACACTGTGGGGTGGGCCAAAAATCACTTCGTACTAAAATAAATCTTAGTAATTTTTTTGTTACTTTTTTATTAATTTGCGAACGCTCTGAACGGTCAACATTTGAAAGAAATAATTTTTAAAACACAGTGAGAAAAATCAGTGTTTGAGCTTGAATTTAATTCAAAATTAATAAAATTACCTTTTCCTTATATTTTGGTGCTTTATTATAAATTTTGTTATAAATTATTACAAATTTATTATTAAGTTTATTATAAATTGTATATTATGATTATACGAGTATAATCATATGAGTATATGATATGAGTATAAATGTATATTATAAAGTAAATAATAAATTTATTACAAATTTATTATAAATTAAAATAGGTGATAAGAAACTTTTGGCCCACGCTATAGCATTGAACAAGAGCACCTAAACGCGTCCATCTATAATTATCGTTTCGCTCATCCCTCCTCGCCATGTTACACGCGAACACACCCCCGCGATCCACAGTTTCCTGTAACGTGAAAATATTACACGCGGCGAGATAAAATGAAACTTCCATGCAGATACAACAGCTTCTTCGCGTCCGTTGCGTTTGCAGTCGCACTTTGCGATATTAAACCGAGGTAGATTCCTCAGGAAATAAACGAAAAGAATCGTCTGTTCTTGCTACATCCAGGTGGAAAAGCTCGGCTGGAATCGATCATCCGGGCAATAATAAAAAAAAAAAAAGAAAAAACCCGGTTCGTACAATTGATCCCGATCCTGTTCCACCGTTTGTTCCATTATCCGTAGCAAAAAAACACCGAGGGCATCCTCTAAGAAAGAAATCCGTCTGACGGTATGCCGGACAATTCCACCTGGAACCATCAGGTGAAGGAGAGAAAGAAGCTTCGTAATGAAGCGGCGCAATTGCAGCGTCGTTATCCATTTTCGAGTTTCACTTCCCTTCTGCTTGTGCCACAGTTTTTTATTTCAATGATTGTTGATATGATATATTCTCGTTTGTAAATATCAAGACGATCTAGTAAGTATTAGGAATTGTTAGAAAGGTAATGGTTTTATTTAATCACCTGGCCGACCGACAATTTTTGAATGAAAACAAAGTTTCAGTTAACTGGTCGACAGTGTGTTATTACAGCTATTATTATTATGTGATTTGGAAATTAGGGAAAAAGATTGAATTTTAAGCCCCTTGCACTTAGTGTCTAAAAATTTGGAATTTATATATATAGGAGAAGATAGATAGAGATTTTGAAGTCTTGTATCGTCTATTTTAATTTAATTAATTAAACCAAGTACTGAATAAAGTATCGCTTCAATTTTTAAATGATATAGAATTGGTATTTTAGTGATATTTGGCTATACTTACGTTTGGTTATATTGGTTATATTATATATTGGTCATACTGATTATATTATGTTGGTAATATTGGTTGAACTGTATACTAGTTATATTTGTACTTACCTTTACTTTATACCTTCGTCATGTTTAATTATATTAGTCATATTATATATTGTTCATATACTACTCATGTATTGTTCATGTATTATATATATTGTTTATATTGACTGAACTAGTTACGTTATTGTTACATTAATTATATCGGTTGTTATGTTGGTACAACATGACCATGTATTAATGTTACAATATGTACCTAACATGTTGGAAATATATTCATATATTCAATATTATATTAAAGATTATGTATATTAATATTATATAATAATATGTATTATTGCAAATTATAATATATATACTTATTATTGTGCTACCGTACATATATATATAATTTGTTGCATAAATGTATATTATTATTATATGTAGAAATTGTACGTACAGATATTTGTATATTATTATATGTTGTATGTAAAAATTGAATTATTTGTAACCATTATCTGCTGCTCAGATAAAATGATCATTAATTCAAACGTAAATTTTACATTGAACGAAACCAAAAAAATTGTCGCAATCCTTGCAAACGAGAACAGTCTGAAAGGCACGAGATCGAGTTAAATTTCTTCATCCTTCGTAAGAGAACGAACTCTGGTACCAAGCGTGGCTCGTGTCTCTGCACCTGAAAATCACAATTCCTTGTTTATTATCTTGCCTCATCCTCCTCTTTTCTTCTCTTGTAATTGCAGAGCAGGCCAACGACTGAAATACCGCAGCTCGAGCTCGCCAGCTTGATAATAGCAGCGACATCAGTCCAGGAGTTTTGCTCATTTACGAGAGGAAGCAGCGGGACCAGCCCTGAAAATCATAACAATTTTCGGTTAGTTCGTCGGTAAAGGCGAAAACCCTGTCGAATCGAAGTCCGCTCATAGATTGCCTCACGCAACGTAAATATTTGACGTGACACAGGATTCGGAGCGGAGTTTGCACATTCCTCCCCCTGCGATTCCTAAACGAGAAGCAACAGTCTCCGCTTTGTAAATATGCAACGCGCTGATTCCAACTGTTTAACGTGGTGTTTCAGAGTGATTTCTTCGTGGATGTGCTTTGGCTAGTTGTTTATCGCCGTTGTCCTCAAACTGATGTAAATAAATAAATATTTATATACATTGGATAACATACGATTTTTAATATAATGGATTATTTATTGTAATGAATATTTTAATTCAACTGAATTATTCTTCATTGATTATATTGGATAATATGTGATCATTAATATAATGGTTAATTGGTTGTTTGAATATTTTAATGATCTTTTAATCATTATTTTGATAATATTTATTTTTATAATATTTATTTATATATAAAAATAATATATAAAATTTTATATATATAAAATAATAATATAAAAATTTATATATAAAATTTATATATATTTTTTATAATATTTATTTTGATAATATTTTAATGATTCGTTTTGATATATATTAATTGATTGCTTCAATACTTTAATAATTTATTTTCACATAATATATTATTTTATCAATATGTTGGATATATAATTATTAATGTAACGGATAATTAAATACTTCACAGTGATGTACATGTGGGTGTGTGATATACATATATATTATAACACTATTTATTATCATCAAATTAATTGTTATATATTGAATCACTTCTACCAGTACCATTATATAATAACCTTGCCACTTTCAACTTCAAATACCTCGGCGTTTTTATTTCACTATCGTTACACATCACTATATGTTATATGTTTACATTTGCATATATTAATCGTTTCAGATATTTTCTGATTTCAGATTTCGTCTATCGTTTCATTCACACACGCACAACTGTTGCAACATTTTCGCGAGCGAGAGATTGAGAGATTTCAAGGAATCGGAGATTCAAAGTCCTCGAATTCTTCAAAGTGACAGAGCCAGAGTTCAACGAAAGTCAATGCTCGAGTGGAGAAAACGGGGGGGGGGGGGGGGGGGG